>JACJUY010011451.1:0-20142 GCA_014220935.1 Platorchestia sp. MABIK
TGCGTGTATGCATGTGTGTGTACATATATGTGTAGGTGTATGAGTGTGTTTTGTATGTATGGTTGTGCACGCCTTTGTGTACAGTGTATATTACCTATACGCTTATGTGTGATACTTTAATCGTTAGATAAGGATTTTTTTTTTAAATTTTCTTCTTTGCGTTTTTGCTTGTTTTTTATTCAAACTTTATTCGTCTTATTCATGACTGGTAATTACTTTTTATTTCTTCCAGCACTGATGATGGAATGATTTTTATTTCGAAACGTTTGCTATAATAAATGTTCTCTATAACGTTGGTTCTTCTATTTATTCTGAAGGAAGTTAATGGGTACAAATTTATTTTTTGAATGCATCAACTTCCTGGGTCATTTTCAACTCTAAATCAAGGCCAAAAAACTGGTCAGGTGTCAGATGTAAATCAGTAAATCCAAATCTTTCAACCATGCGGGAAAAAAGAAGAAAAAATGGAAACCGAAAGGGAGAACAGTGTTCAGTATTAACATTACACTAGTTGCAAAGGAATGCTGATAGCATGTTGTGTAAAACAAGTTTCTCTTTTAAAATGTACAGCGATTCTAAAATGCAGTGGTTTTAGACTAGACTAAATTTAACTAGATGCAGAGGATATTACTTTAACACGTTCCCCGCGTTTCCCCGGGTGTGAAGGGTTGGTTTGGTTAGCTGGTAAGTGGCAGAATTGGGAAATCAACTTCACTGCTCGAATTTATTTTTATCCTTCTTATGATTATGGAAATGGAATTGCACGATAACATTACACCTCGTATAATCACAGTTCTTTTTAAAGAGATCTCGAAACATGAAATGTCGTTCATTTACACCGGTACGTGAAAGAGCAATTTACCTACCGGTACAAATATGGCCCAATAAGCGGGGAACGTGTTGAGTCAAAGCAAATCTAAGAACGTATCTCACCGAACTGAGAGGTCACAATTCTCCGCATGAGAGTGGACTGAGGCAGGACCCAAAACTTACAGCCAAAACTAAGCCTAAGAAAAAACTGTAATAACAAGAAATTTACGTGACGGCGAGGGTGTCAGTTCCAATACATATGCCTGTGTGTGTGCGGAAAGTGAGTGTGTGTANTGCTATAAATTCATTGAACATCATCGGGCTAATAATGAAATTTTTAGATGAAGTATTCAATGTCCCGAATGATCAGAACAACAGAGAAATATTTTTTCATTTTTGGCACTATAAACCGAATCATTTCAATAGCATTTTAGTTGTCTTTGGCATAAGTAAGACCCTGACAAATTTTTCGTTGAAGAATACGAATATTTAGCATTTTGCGACAGATATTGCTTACATGCTGCTTTTAAATATATCAAAGTCTTTTTCTTCGACGTTCCATCGATTTCTCGCTCATGTTTTGCTCGAAATCTTCTACGCATTTTTAAATGAATTCAGAAGCAAAATTTGGGACAGAAAATCTAGCAAATTTCGTGCACACCAATCCTTCACTTGATTCTTTTTATAAAAAATATATGAATGTACATGAGAGTGTTTGTGAGTGAATGAATGAGACTGAGCTGATGTGTGAGTGCATCCACTTGCAGTATCAGCGATATTTGCATGATAAATGTGTTCGTGCATAAGTTCGAACAATAATTTGTCTAATGGTATTTTCGTGCATCTGTCTACGTGCATGTTGAGTGTGCGGATGCGTACATTACACAGATGCATAGTATGAAAAATATAGCTCCGCGTTCGATCATCCATGTTATAATAACGCAATGAATCGTTACGTTATAACTTTATCATTTTACCTGCTCGGTCCTGCTCGGTCATAGACGGGCTTCGTCACAGTGTCACTATTTAATTATTCAAACGAGTCAAGTAATTCGATTCACTAAAAATTCTTACTAAGATATGTATCGATATTTTGGAAATTGTACTGTCACCAAATCACAGCTTTTAAAATGACTTATTTTACTAAGAAATTCTCCTGGGTCAAGAATAATGAAAACAATAATTAGGGGAGATGGAAACTCTATTTACTTTCATAAATTTTGTTATTATACGTTCGAAAAACGATAATTCAGATGAAAACATTGATTTATTTGTATACTCTTTTTCAACCTTTGCCGCTAATCCAGCAATTTATTTACCTTTTTGACTATATTCCATTTATGGGTTTCTGATACTGCTGTGCTTTACGATGCTTCTTGCACATCATTAACAGTGGAACTTAATGAGTCTCTTCCAGCTTCCTTCTCGTTACGTCTGCAATTCATGAACAGAGCAAGCGCATCATCATTTAAGGACAACGTTCTTTTATCTAATGTGTCTTTTTACTAGCCAATCAACCAGATAGCAGCTGTGCTTCTCGTGGTCATGTTTATCTCACACGATGCCAGAATAATTGGAAGATATTTAACACTTTAATTATTGAGACGTGACCAACCGGTGATCACTGAGGGATTTCCATTATGCTCCTGACCGACCAGCAGTCACAAACTCAATTTTCATAAATACTCAATGAAAACCTAATGAGGGCACGATCAATTTAATGTTCATTTTTCCAAAATTTATCACTAAAATTAACTCTAGTTTGAGTTGAATATTGAACTTCAGCTTAACCCGCGCATGGAGCTTGACGCATTACATATGACTCCCTTGACTACTGCTACACACGCTTTGTTCAGTTGCTAGTCATTACCACTGACTGACGCGATATTTGGTTTTGTAGTGACTAAGTAGAGTCACTATAAGTTGTGTCAAAGCTCAGCGAGATGTTATTTTTCCCGAATGCCGAGACGTCAGCTATAGTTCAGTGCGGCATAATTATATTGTTTTAACATTGACTCCTTTTTACAGCATAGTCGTACCTGGATCTAAAATGAAGAAAATGAATAATTTCATTTGCAAGTAGGATTTTTCAAAATTTTTAAAATATCCAGAGTCCAGGCGCGACCTATCAAGTTCATTTGTTACGTCTGAAATTTAGCACAGTATGTTTTTGTGCCGTACAGAATCATTTCGAAAGATATTTCAAGAAATCCGTATATGTATGATTTAAATACGTAGGTATATGCAAAACCTCAGTTCGAGCTTTTCAACATCCGGGTGTATGATATCCTTTATCCCTTTCCATACACTGGTGTATGAGATCCCTTACATTAGAACTATACAGACTTCACTGAACTTATGTTAAATTTGTCGGGTGCCTACCTAATGGTCACACATTTTATCGTAACCTAAATTCGAAACTTTACTGAATTTAACAGGAAGAAGTCACTTAACTGAAATTTTATCAGTAACCAGTATGTATGAGGATAGATTTTGTTTGAGTACACCTAGGATTTTTTAGTTGATATTTTATTTTTGGATTTTTGAGCTGGAGAATGAAAACGTTAAAGAAAAGAAAATCGGTTTTGTTATGATGAATCAATTGAATACTATTTGCACAATAATCATTCAGGGCAGATGGAAGCTTCTGATGACGCTCACATGATGAGGCGCCCAATAAAAGCCTTTGGAATAGTGTAGCCGTCACAATTTAAATGATTCAACAAAATCATACAATTACCATATGAAAATTATGCTTCAGGCACAATTTTAAACACCATTTATACCTCCACAAACTAAATTTCTGGATTCTATACACTTGTATATTCTAGAACAGCGTTTGTTTCACTAGCAAGAAGAGATTATTTCAGATTAACAATTTGAACAATTTATTTACATCGATTGGTACAACAGTAGATTGTTTCTCAAGTCTAGTAAAATGGACACATTCCGGTATAGCTACCCGTGGGCCCGAATAAGTCCAGCAACTTCTAGAGCTTCCTATCATCAACACTAGAGTGAGGTGTACAATTAGATTTTACCTAATTCACTTGACCTAGTTGCGCACTAGACTGATTAATGAATTGGTTGTTAATGATGCAGGCCAGTGTCGTAACAAGTGATACGTGCAACCTGCGTGCACCGCCGCCACTTACGACAAGACGACGGAGCAATGCAACACGACCAACGCTACGTCGGAAAACGTCAATGGCAGCCTGCAGCTGATACCCCAACCTAGCGTTGTAACCTTCATGAAGTTTGGTGGCAATTGTGTGATGGTGGTGAAGTAACTCTAATGAAGTTAGGGGGTAATTGTGTGGTGGTGGTGCAGTAACCCTCATGAAGTTAGGTGGCAATTGTGTGGTGGTGGTGCAGTAACCCTCATGAAGTTTGGTGGTAATTGGGTGGTGGTGATGCAGTAACCCTCATGAAGTTTGGTGGTAATTGTGTGATGGTGGTGAAGTAACTCTAATGAAGTTAGGTGGTAATTGTGTGGTGGTGGTGCAGTAACCCTCATGAAGTTAGGTGGTAATTGTGTGGTGGTGGTGCAGTAACCCTCATGAAGTTTGGTGGTAATTGGGTGGTGGTGGTGCAGTAACCCTCATGAAGTCTGAATGTCTGATATATCGATAAAGCAAACATTTTTACTATTTCCTCTTTCCATTTTCCAGAATTATGGAAGAGAGATCAAGTCCCAGAGAAACAGAGCAATCGTTGTCGGTGACTCAGTTCATTCAAAGATGACACATAACAGAATAATACAATATGCATCAGTGTCGTTAGTAGAATTCAGGAAAATTGTCGTTCACTCAATAGATGTAAATCTCACCAGCAGGAAGAAAAATGACCGTCGATGAATAATTACCATAATTGTCAATGAGGATTGATGTATACAACTGATGGGATTCAAAAATCACCAAAATGTGATTGTGTTTATCTCAAATTTGTTGTATTTGATCTTCCATGTGCTTAGTTATTTTGAGCCAGTATTTACACTAGATGAACAGAGAGATATTGTTTTCTATTCTTCAAGAAAACTGAAAATAATCAATCATAACCAGTGTTGTGGAACTTCTCAATTGCCTTCATTAGGGAATACGGTCATTCTGGATGAGATTCATTATGGTTCAGAAATAATAATGAACAAGTGATCACAAGAGAATAATTCCAAAATTAAAACAGGGATGCATAAGAATTGAAATATTTTCCAATCGAACATGTATTGAAAATTTAATCACATCATGTTTGGAAGTAACTAACAAGTGAATCAACAAATAATTGACATCTAAGCAATTTATTTTGAAAGGTGAGTTTTTGGGTGAACTGTTTGTCCAAGTGCAAAGTTGATTTGTGAAAAATTCGACTAATACAGTTTCGACATCAATTTAAGACTAGGTTATTTACTACTCATTTGCCATTTGTCCGGTGCAAATTAGCTAAGAGCATCCACTAACCAAAGTGTTGAAGTTATCCTACTTCTTTGACTTCAAAATGAATAATCCACGCGTCTAGTAAGGACTCTCCGAAAAAGTGTCCCCTTGAATAATAGAACCATCACTTTTCAATTTTGAATATTTGATAAATTTTGTTTTCAGAACTCCCTACGACTTCCACTTGCGTAGCTAATGCTGGTCGCATTTTTGTGACAAGCAAACAAACCAACGACGGATCGCATGAAAAGCAACAGAAATTGTGTCATGGTGAACAAGGATCTCCGGTGTCCATCAAGACCCAACAGCAGCGGGCTGATGCACTTGAGGCAGTGAAAGGTCAGAAACATTTCTCTTTGCGATATGCCGGAGCCCATTATAGTGGGTTGAGCACTCGTGTTCGAAGGAGTATTGCACTTTTTCTCTGATAATTTCTGATTATCGTAAGTTGAATTTACTCTTGGATACTCATGGTTTGAGTGGGCACTCGTTTAGGTTGGAAATGCATGCTTTTAAGGCACTTCGTTTCGGAGCAAAACAAGGAACGTCCTCACTACACGAAGAGGCACATTAAAGTGGGGGCAAAAAAAATAATTCAAAGGTCATTCTTAATGAATCCTCGAACTTAATAAAGGAACCAAAATGTGAGAAGCAACCTGCTTAGAAAATATTATCAAATTTGAAATCTTATTTTAGGATTGTTTTTCAACAGGTTCTGAGATCGAGGTCTATAGTTCGTAAAAAAGTAATAATAGGTTATTTAGGTTATTTAGCAGCTTACTTAAATGGTTGAACTATAAAAGAAGAACAAAAAGAATATACAAATAAAATAATGTAAATTTACGAATGAGCTCTTTGAACAGTACACACATGCTTCCCAATAACACCATACCAACAAAATCATTTCAATTTTAAGCTAACTATTCGTACATACGAGAATAAAAAACAACAGCACTTCAATCAAGCTAAAGCTGCTTGGTTTATGACCTATTTGTGGTGAGGGCTTAAGGAGGGTCCTAATTGAAGAAAAGCCAGCCTTGATGAAGTGCATTAATTAATACCATTGAAATTGCGCATAACTAACAGCACATCAAGCACAAATATTGACTGGTATTCAAGGCCAATTTCTCAAGTCTTTGATTCCTAGAATTTGGCTTTATGAAAAGTAATAACATTCGAAAAATACGCAGGGGCTTAAGAACTGGTCTTCAATCTTGCCCGCTATTTAAGACATTTTTTAGGTTAACCTTCCTTCGGTTCATTAAAGCAAGCCATTGGCCTTTATAAAGTAAACAAACTGTAGCGACCTTATTTGAGACAATTAGCTTGTGTGAAGATTTCTTTGGGTTTTTTGTGGTAACTTTCAGTCCTATCTTTCAACATCTGCTTATAACAAGTATTATCATTATGAATAAAAGAGCAAAGAAAGTAGCTTTTAAATTTAACATTCTTATTAAGACAGTCTAATAATAAAAGAANNNNAAAGTAAAATGATACTCAGTCCGCTTTCCCCCTTCAGCTAGTTTAGGTTGTATTTGTAAGTTTTTAGTATGATGCATTTTTTTTTCTTCATCGCCTAACATTTTACTTTGAATTTTACTAGATTTTGTGATTTTCTACCGACAGAAGTTGAGAATGACCTAACGGGTCGAAACGTTCTACTTTTATTATTAGACTGTCTTAATAAGAATGTTAAATTTAGAAGCTACTTTCTTTGCTCTTTTATTCATAATGAGGATTTGCAAGAAGCAAAACATTAGTATTCATCCAAGTATTATCATAAATTAAGCTAAGTCTCCCTCTCTTTATTTCATTCCTAATAAAACTGAATATTCACGTCCGATAAGAGCAGATACTTAGGGCCGGGAGAACTAAATACGGGCTCTACAGCAGCACTCAGTGCCAAAATACACAATATGTTTTCGATCAACTGAACTAACAGACGGAATTGGTGCAGTGACACTCGCAGCCAAATAACAAGAAAACTGTAGTAAAAGCAGGATAATTAGCGACATAATTCTTACTGCACTGAAATCCTGAAGTGTTACGCTGATTTTCAAAGGGGATCTGACATTTCTGTCACTTCATGACGAAAGCTTCAGAATAAATTCTAAAATAATTCTGTGTAATCGTGGGTTGATTTTGAACTTTTCTCTGAATGTTCCAACATTATCGACCTTACGTGCTCCTATCCTTAGAAAGTGGACGGTCGTGTTTTACATGTTAAATTTCATAATTATTGACACTGCAGTTGAAAATGGTTCATTAAATTGCGTAGAAAACTCTCTACATGAAACTCCATCCGAATATTTCCAATTGTAAGTCAATGATTTGTTCTACGAAAATGTTGTTGCATATTTTTCCCTCAGGCGTCAATGGTTTTGGGGTTTATGCAGCTGACTGTGTTATTTCTCGCCAAGTCACTTAGATTTTTGTTCTGCAAACGTCTGGAATATTAGAATATTAGATAAATATTGTAATACTAAAAAATTTTAAAGAAAATGTCTGGAATATTAAATAAATGGTTTGTAGAAAATAACCATTTAAAAAGGTATTCATTGCCTTTTAAATTTCATTCTACGGAAATGGGTGAATACTATTATCATGGAGCATTCTTGCTTTTATTGTACGTGATTACGTGCAATTTAAAAATCTAATGTTTTACTTTGTAATTTTAGATTAACCAATGGGCTAGTTTAACAATAATTTTAACTATCTGTCGGACTTTAATTTATGTTGGTCTAAGAACAGTTTAGTAAAGGTAAAATTTATCCGTGCAATTACTTTGTGACTTATAACAATGTAAATTGGCTTCTGAATCGATTTCTCGCTTGAAAAGATTCCTTTCATAAATCTGAGAAGCGCACAACGTAATCTCTTATTGTTCGTAGTCCAAATGCGATTATGTTGAGAAAAAACGTTTTCCGAGGAATAAATAAATCAATCATAAGCAACTTCTGCACCTTGCAGTATTTTTATCACAACAGCACTTAAGGTAAAATTTCGTGACAGATCGTGGAGGCTCCTATGAGGGTGTCAAGTTCGCGTGGATCACCGCGAGGTTGGACAGAAGAGACCCATATCCGTCGTCATCTGACGGTGGTGTCTATTGGCCGGACGGGTCCAAGGTGACAGACTGCGCTTACTCAGAAAAAGACCTATATTTGAAACGGAATGAACCGGCTATCATGATCAACTCCGACAACAAGTTGGAAAGCAGTTCAGAAATTACTGGAAATGCGTACCCGGTGCTCTGCAAAACGACAGAGGAATGATTGGGATAAATAAGTGAATTCGTCAGCTTTCCACGTAAACACGCGATGACAAAAACACCTTCACAAAATAATCATATTTCTTATTTGAACGAAACAGGGAAAATGCATACAAGGTTTGAATTACGGATGCTATTAATTTTCATGCAATGATGAGCCGCAAATGAAATTTCTAGTTTCGCGTGCACGAACCGTTGCCTTTCATATCAGCTTTCCTTATGAAAATCCAACAGCCTATTGAATTTTCAAATCTTGGATATCTTTACAGTTTACTCCAGCACTAAATTTCTTTACCCTATTGAATGAAAATACAATTCCGCTACAGAGAATTGCCAATTAACTTTTCAAAAGGATTGTTCTTCCAAAATTCGTTTATGAGCGCCCAGTCGAGGACGATTAAAGAAGATTCTGTAAGTCGAGTCTTATTTATTGATTTTAATTTGAATATCTTTTGCTACTGATACCTGCACTTTTTCCTATTTATTTCTACATATTTTCCTTTACCTTTTCCCGCTCATTTCTATACATCTAACTTCACCTTTTCCTATTCATTTCTATGCATTTTCCATAACGTTTTCTATAACTTTCCCTATTGATTTCTATCCCTTTTCTTTGCCTCCAGCAGTTAATTCCTATATCTTTTCTCATACATTTACCTATTGATTTATATAACTTTTAATCACATTGTTTCTCCCAGCTATCACTGACTTCTTTGTCCTTCATAACGAAGCTGGAAAAGATAAAGAGAAACGTTTTTTCACCAGAAACGAGTCACTCATCAATTGTGTCAATATTCACTTTCGAGAAAAAGTAGACAAAATACCAGCAATGAATGCATGAATCTAAGTGAAACTTTCTGCGTGAATCTTGACTGCGCTGAAAAATGCGTCTTGAATGAATATGATAGAAATTTGATGCTTTCTCAATGCTTCTCATTAAAGTGTCGCAGTTAAATTGAACATTTTTTGTTTGACACTGTGTCATTTTTATTCAAAGTAGCATCAACACGCGTTCTAACATTGATGTAGTTGGACATTGTTTTTGTACGTACTTGGATTAACCCCAAAATTTGACCCACCGATCTTCAATGTGCATTTTCTAGGGACTAATGAAACAATGAATATTAGAGCGTGTTTCAATCTCCCTTACATGTACACTACCTCCACTCCACACACTTCCTCAGACAAGAAGCGCTACTCACCTAGCTCGCATGCTTTATCCAATTTTTGGGATGACCATTTGAATAACTTAGGACAGCTGCTCCTATGTAATGTGTCATAAGTTATTAGACATCAGTTAATCAATTGCAGTAAAAGGGAAACAATTCAATTATGCCACGTAATTTTATCCGTGTCATTCTTTTTCTTCTGTTGTGTTATTAATGAGTATTACTCATAAGCTTACCATATATGAGGCTAGTCTTTTTTGAAACAGAACATAAAAACTTGGGTAAAACATACATAGTTACAGAGATACTTAATAGAAAGAAATTTTCATCATCACAAATATTTGATTCCTAATGGAATTGGGCAATTTTACTGGCTAAAGCAATGAGTGATAGTTACCAGAAATTAGCTGGTCTGTTTAAACTTCCCGTCTGGCCTATTTGAGACTCTCATCGTAATAGGGCGAGAACTCATCGCAAACTATACAAAATTTTACAACGATAACATTACAAATTAACGATGTTAAAAAACATGACAAATAAACGATGTGAGAAAACATCACTAATAACCGATATTAGAAAACATTGCAAAGTAACTTCTGCTTGAACGCCACAAAGATTAGTTTTGCAACCCAGCGGATCAATCTTGTTAAATATATTTCAATCCCTAAATCAGACCATCGTCATAAATTTTACAATCATTGATCGCAAAACGATAGCTTACTAAAAAAGCTCTAATGAATATTTTGTGCTTCTTACGAATAAAATGTTTTTCATTGATCATTTACCACAACTTGAAGTACATCTTTGAGAGAGATATATTTCCTATTGTTTTCAGAAAACTAGCAATGCTTTTGCTTTCAGTAGTCTAACTCAAACTTCATGTAACTTAACTTCCAGCTGAGATGGTGCGTAGAACTTATGTAGCCGTGTTGCCTTTTTCTAGGGCTACTCAAAGGCTACTTCGTTCTCATAAGGGAAATGTGGTGTGGAATTGTACGTTCCCAAATATAAGTCGCATGTATGTACAAAACAATCTTCCTTCAACGACCATTCCTCCCTCACACAAACACTCTCCTCACAAACACTCCCTCACACAAACACTCTCCTCACAAACACTCCCTCACACAAACACAATCCCCCACACAAACACTCTCTCTACCCTTCCCCCTCATTTCCCCATCGCATCCCTTTGCCCAAAGTAGAGCTAATAGCACTACAAAGTCCATTACGTATACTAGTGGCCATGAGTTTGGACGTATATTTGAAGTTGTTTCTCTGATCACAGTAAATGTGAATCAGTTGTCAGTGCGCACTCTACTTAGCCCAAACATTTCTATGCTGCTTTTTGAGGAAAGTGAGGTATTCTTTTCAAAGTACAGTACTCGAAAGTTCATTTGGTGAAAAGATAAAATGGTTACGACTTCAAACATCCATATGTTATTTTCCTATTGTCATAAGCAAACACAATACACAGACATGGAAGAACTTCTGACATCACAACATTTCTATCTTTACAAAAACACGCGACTGTTGAAATTTAGTTCAGTGCGTTAAAGCAAAAGTAGTTAGCTAAAAATTTCTAACCTTCAAAATATCAAGAACAAATGAAGACTGTCGTCTACCAAGTCTATTGCTTTCATTGTTGCCAACGTTGGCAAATGCAAAGTGTTCTTCGGACAACACACTTTGTGCACTCAAGCGAATCCAGGCAATGTGCACTTTTTGCCAAAGCCTTCCAAAGTTACTAGAGATAGAAGATGATTCATTTGCTACGCCTAAAGTGAGTGACAATTAGGGATTATATGCTCTGGAAACAGTTGTATTAGGGCAGGCAAAATAGAGAGAGTTTGTGTTTGATGTGCCAACTTCTGTAAAAACTGTCATTTGAAGAAGTCTTCCGTCGAGGATGTCAGCTTTGCTGCTGCGCCACCTAGCCCCACACTGAGCCTAAAACTTCTAGAGGAAGCGTGTGCTCAACCATGCTCCAAGTAGAGTTATTGAGGAAGAAGCGCGAGGTTTTCGTTTGAGTGTATTAGTCTACCTCAGGTAAGTTAACATTACAAACGCGTTTAACCGCGATGTGAGCCGCTGGTGGTACATGTAAGGAATTTTCATATTATGTTGACCGACGAGTAGTCACAAACTCAGTTTTCACGAACACTTAATCAAAGTTAAATGAAGGCCCGACCCAGTTCATGTTTTCTATTTTCAAAATTATTTACTACAATTGACTATAAGTTTGAGTTGAATATTTAACACTAATCTACCTCAGGTGAGTTAACAATTTTGACCAGCACAGGAAGTGAAATGAATTCTCATCTCCTCTATATTTCTCCGCATTTGATTTGCATTTCCCTGCTACCTCTGCACTTCTTAATTGCTTCACTACACTCACTTCTCAGCGTCTCATATTTGCAGTACATGACAAATCTCTTTCTTGCCTCCCCCTTACACTGCCTCACGTCCCATGACGACGGGGTAGAATGGGCAGAACTCATTGGGGAGAACTCCTACATTTAAATGACTCATTAAAATTATCATTATGAAAAATTTATTGATGAAATTCTAGAGATTGTGCGTTAATAATGGAAATTGTTCAATCATTTAGGATATGTAAAGACACTTCTTTCGTGATTCCGATCTAAAGGTCACTCCCTCTTTGGGGAAATGAAATCGTTTGCACTCCCATTGAATTGAATGGTGAAATTGTCGTCAGAATTGATTAAATGACTCGTTGATAAATAATGCTCCTATTCAAAACATCACAAGCCCTAATTCAAAAGGGAAATGGGTAGCTGGCCCGTATATATTGATACAATTAAATTCTAAGAATTATTCCTCATTTAATAGAAAATTATCATATCAAAAGTTTTTTTTTATAGAAGAATTGATTAATCTCTAACAAGTGTTTCATTTTAGTTTTAATCAAGCTGATTTCGAGAATACTAATCGAAAAAATCATGTGTTATATTGTTGGATAATTACACTGAACAAAATTAAATTCTCTATTATAAACAACAAGGCTTTCGATCTAAAAAATTAGCAGCAATGACTGTTTTACATGTCTTCACTCGAATATTATCGAAATAAATATCCGTTTCTCCCAATTGCTTGTATTTCGCTCATAATTTAATTAGGAACTGTGCAGGATATTATTATCACAGCTGTCTCATTGTGCCATTTGGATAGTTGTTCATGAACTAATCAAATCATACCGTTCTCTCTGATAACAATAAAATGCAATAAATAACACCCATTTAGAACATACCTACGTAAGCTATAGCTATAGACTTCTTCACGCTATATAAGCTATAGACTTCTTCACGGATCAGCATTGGGACCTTTTCCATTTTCAGATTTATTCTTTCTTTAAGATTTTGCTCATTATTTAATATAGTATTATTTTTTCGAATTTAATTTGTGAAAACCGTAGTGCAATGACAAATCGATTAGATGATGATGTACAAAAAAATTAGACGTAACTGGAAAGCATTTCATGTAATAAAATGATGCAAAGAAAGTGCATTCTTTTTTGTGAGCGCTTTGGATTTCATCTATATTTCGAGACATGTGATGCCCAGTCTGAAGAACCAAGAAATCCAAAATCTTGGGGTTATTATCGATGAAAATATGATTTATAAAGAATGAATCTCACTTTTTCTCACTAGCATGCTCAAATCAGTTCAATTGACATGCAACCATAAAGAAACTTCCTTAAAAAACCCGAAAATTGCGGGATGCGAGGCCCCTTCAAAAATTTTATTGAAGTATTTGAAATTACTCTCTCTAATATCGTGTTATTTTTCTTTTGAAATTTCATAATTCTAAATTTGACTAATCATGGTGATAAAGAACTGAGCCTTCAGTATCTTCTCAAGAAAATTATTATCAGCGTATTTCGAGTAGACGACCGAGTAAATTCAAAGAATCGTGCCACTCCAGAATAATTTGTTAATTTAGTGTACATTTTACCGGAATTCCAGTTTGGAATTCGATGCCGTATGCGATCCACGGAGAAAACTTCTTTGCAGCATTCAAAATGAAACGTGAATCCTGTTTTCACATAGGTATTGATGAGGCACGCTATTAAATGAATTAATTCTCTCTACTCAATGATTACAACTGAAAGCATGATCTTGTCAAAATAAAGTTGTCCGATTCTTTCGACGTGGTCTTTCTTTACTCATGAATGATTAAGTCTGTAAATGAACTGTTCAATTTTTATTTTTTAAAGCAATTCGTGTAGTCTAGGGCCGTGTTTAAATCGCATCAAATTTTGAAACATGCTTTGTTTCGTAACCACTGGCATGAACCTTCCGCCTTGAACCTTACGAAAGGTTCATTTATGTTCACTATTTAGACCCATCAACGATGAGCCAAAGTAAATGTGAACCTTACGCTTTGAACTTCTCAGACCCATCAACGATGAGCCAAAGCAGCAAACTGCTGCTGCCGCTGCTAGTCAGTGTCGACGTGGCCTAAATGTTCCCCGTCGTCCTCGAGGGACGTGGCTGTGAAGTACCCTCAGTATACGGTGAAGACAGAAACCCTGTGTGAGTATCCTGTCACGGTTTGTTAACCGTTTTGTGTATGAAGGAAACATGACTTCAGTCATGACATCAAAGTGTTGATTTTACCCACCAGCCGATAACAGTGACGGCGCTGAGATGTGATTGCTATTCGACGTTTTTAAATGTATTTTCCGTTAAATAAAGAGATTATTTTACACATGGAGGGACATTTGAACTAGAAGATTTACTGTAATGCAGTATGTATACATTCTGTGAAAACTGTTGATCTGTTGTTCAAACCCCTCCTTCACGTGATTGATTAATAATTAATGCAAAATACTTATCGACAATTGTGACGGCAAGAACGCATTTCCTTTGGAATTTATGCTGTTATATAAAGAAGTAAAGTCCGAGTGTTTTATCTAGACTTTGAGATGATGGTTGCGTGAGGCTGCCGTCGTCATTACCACTTTTTACTGTTGACTGATGTTTGCGTTGATCAGTAAGGGCTGTTTCTTCTATACTTTATTTCTAAGCACAAACAGTTATGCAGCTGCTTTCTTCCAGAAAATGCAGTTTCATAGGATTTTGCTCGTGTACTGCAAACCATTCAGTGGATTTTCGTGATCATAGAGAAAGGCTTAAGGTTTTTAATTAAGATTATCCTCGGAAAAAAGTAGTTTAAAACATGAGAAAGGTCATGAGCTGTTAAAAAAGTTGATTTGAAATTGAGGCTTGATTGTTTTCTAGTTGCAAGAAGATTTAGGACAATGCTAAGAAATGTCAACGTGATATTTTTATTTGGCCGATGTTGGAAGATATTTAAGTTGCAACGATAAGTCAAGTTCGTAAACTTGGAAAAATCTAAGCATGAACACTGCATAAAAACATTATTTGCTTATTTCCAATCATACAATATTTTGCTTTGGTAAATAGTCAAGACATCGACAAAAGACATGTTAATTTAGGTGGCATTTACCGAAATCGTTTCCAAATGTAATAGATTAATTGACATTTTAACAGAAGGTAAGTACTAGATATTTTAACTTAGTAATGGAGATTTTAACAGAACGACAGCGAGTTGGTGTGGAAACACGACGAATTGAATAGTGTAAAAGTCTGGTTTCATTCATTATACAAATGTTGGAATGAAGAGAGAAAGAAGACATGACGTTCCCCGTTACTGGGGAATGTTAGAAAATTAATGGGCTAATCGTTTAATTGATGATGGATTTAAGTGAAATTATTTGGGACCGAGCCCAGGGTAAATGCCTCCCAGCAAAAATTGGCTAACACTAGCGATTTGTTCATTGTTGTAATCTAATGCAACTGGCGGCATTTTACAATGTCACCTCAGGTTGTCTGGAAGATCAATTTTTGCTGTTGAAAACGAGCTGCTGCGGTATTCAGACATATATAATCTGGTCGCTGAAAATGGAATTGAATTCTTCGAAGGCAGGGAAATGCATTGGCATTGATTATTAGTTGGGATGCACGGTTTTCTTGAAAAATTATCGAAATGCATCTCGATGAGTCGGCGAGTGAACAGTTTGGATGAGTAGACGATCTTGTTTTTGTGAAGTGATACCGTGCATTTATTTCCATACTATGGTTCCAGTTTTGTCTCTCTAAGTAGGAGCACACTCACCTCCATTCATCATGCTTTAAAACGTCTGTTGTAGCTTTGTTAAAAAGATCCCCGTAGACCAGTGTTTCCCAAACTTTTTTGGAGTAACGCCCCTTTGGACAAGCTATTTTTCAACAACGCCCCCTTTATGTTAAATTTAGCCTACTCACATTACATTACCTGAAACACAACATTTTAAAGTTAATGTAATTATAAATAATTAAGACTTACCTTTTACCCTTTTAATGAGATGGGTGAGCTTGGTGTTTTATGACGAATTCGTCTATTCTTGGCTTAATGCTACTGAGAAGTAGTCTTAAATCTCCCCTTTGTTCCATCTGGAGTCGATTTCTTTGTTTACTGAGAAGCTGCGTAACTGCACTAAATCCACGATCAGCCATGTATGAAGAAGAAACAGCGAGGAAATAAAGTTTCACTACCACCCACAACTTCGAATACTTTTCAGGAATTTCTCTTTGTAACCAAAATTCAAATCATGATTTTTTTAAAAAGAGGTTTTAATTCGAAGTCATTCTTTACAGCTAACAGCTCTTCATGTAATGCAGAATTGTCGTTACTTTTCCAAGCGAATGGATTTAGCAGCCAGTCTGGTACTTCCATATTGATCAAATCTTGGTATCTGCGATTCATATCTTCATGCAAAGAATTCAAATTATTGCAGTAAATCAGGATGTGATCATCCTGTACAGATGTGCCAAACTCTTCATTCTCTGGCTTGCTAAGACTTGGAAATGGACAAAAATTTCGGCGGCCGATATTATTCCTAAAAAAATAGGCTTGTCAATGAAACTGCAAATCTTCGATTTTGCTTTGATAAGATTTACATCATTACCCTGTAGTTTCGGATTTAAATCTTTAAATGTGTTAAATGAGTCTGTCAAGTAGGCGATGTCACTTTTGGAAACTTTGAGATCATCACTTAAGGCGCAGTATTTATTCGCCTGTAGAAACTCCACGACGGTGTTGAAAAGAGAAAAAATCGTTTCAAACAGTTTCCTTTGGAAAGCCACCTTACTTCAGTGTGTAACAGAAAACGACCAAATTCTTCTTCATTTTCAGGGCAGAGTTGCTTGAATATTCGAGAAATGAGTGGTTGACATTTTATTTTGTTTACTGCTTTGATAACAGCGTCAAGAGATTTAGAAAGACGATCGCTGCTTAAATTCTTTGCAACCAAATGCTATCGGTGAATTACACAATGAATCGTAAATACATCAGGTACTGCTTTTTTCAGATAAGAAAGAAACTCTTTGTATTTCCCCGTTAATGCGGGAGCTCCGTCTGTTGCACAAGCAACGATATTTTCCATTGGGATGCCTTTTTCTTTAAAGAACAGCTCATCTGCTGCAAAAATAGACTCATCACGAGTGTCTGTTTCAAGCTCTTTTGCAAACAGCAATTCTTACACTACTTCACTGTCTTTAATGAACCGAACATATCCCAAAAGAAGTGCTTCATTGTTTGGTAGCGTGGACTCGTCTAACTGTAAGCCAAATTGTTGTCTTTTCAGTATGTTGCATAAAACGTCTTCAACATCTTCAGACATTCCATCAGCTTTTCTTTGAACTGAATGATTACTAAGAGGAATAGATTTGGTAACTACCCGTGGTGAAGCAAGATGCACCACTGTTTGAAAGACTTCTTCTACTAATGGCAATAGGAGCTGCTCGCCAAATGTATGCAGCTTTCCTGATCGAGCTATCATTTTTGAAATATTGTTTGAACAAACGAGTCCTTCGTTGTTTTTCTGCGATTGCTTTGTCATGAGGGAAGCAATTGAACTTCTGTTGCGAAATTTGTAACGTAAAGTCTGGAAATAAGGTAAACTTTGGTTCATTTTATCAGGATGAATCTTCTTCATGTGATCAGAAAGTCTGGATGGTTTCATAGCCTCATTAGAGAACACTAACTCACAGGGAAGACACATTGGTAATTTCTTATTGTTAGGAACACTATGAAACCGAACTTCAAATATTCAGCACTATATTGTCTGCACTTTCTTTTTGAATCATTATGAGCCATGATTAAGGGTGGTTAAACGCTCTGAAAAGAAATAAACATTAAAAGTGAACATAAAATCCACCAACACCAACAAACATGCTTTCGTTTTATTATGAAACAATGTTCTTGATTGTGAAATCATGAAAAATTAAAATAATACAACAACAACGTCTAATGACAATTAAATAAAATGATTGCAACAATATTAACTAGTTCACTAAAATGTTGGAAATGTACAACGTTTATTCATGCAAACCGGTCAACGAGAGCAGATTGTATTCTGCCTCAGACGCTGTGTTATTTTTTTGGTTCAGTTCAACTGTTGGAGTTCTGCGTTTGAGAGCTCTTTCGCTAGGTTTAGACATCTTTACACTGAAGTTTTTAAAAAAAATTCAACCAGCAAAGTTTACTTTTTTGTCAACAAAATGCACCTACAACAATTCAATCTATTTTACTTGTTCCGACAATAACATAATTGGTAATGAATCAAACCCTGAAACAAACGGTTAGTAAGGTACAGTTCACAAAGCATGAATCACCGGCTCGCAAGGTTGCACAGAAGCGCACATCAGCACTGAACAATTTCCAGTCACTAACTGACCGCCGATAAGAGATTAAGAGTTAGGGTGCTTACACACCGAAAGACTGAAAGCGAGAAAGCAAGCGAGAGAGAAAGACGTTTGGCGAGATCTATCACTCACCGAAAGACAGCCAGTTCGCGCCAGAATGTAATGGAGAGTGGTCAGTAAGAGAGACCAGCGTTACAAGCATGTTTTGGAACATTGAATTTCATTCCTACTTCATCCCATTTCTTTGAAACATGTGATCTGTCACTGTGCTTTGAATCTTTTGAGTTCCAAAGGCACCGAACAGCATGAACTTCGGATGAAAGGAGTTCAGTCGATGCTGAAGGAATTGAGCAGCGCACCTCCCTCGTCGACATCTCGCCGCGCACTGCCAGAGGCTTCCAGCTGCAGCTCCCAAGCGTGAAACAACCTTCGAGTCGCTTTCTCGCTTCAGCCAATCTTCAGTCTTTCTTGCTCGCTTTCAGTGTGTGCACTCCCATAGGAATCCATGTTAATCAATTCAAGCTCGTGTTCAAGCTTTCTCGTGTACGGGGCTTAAGGTGTACAGCTGCATGGGCATTGCATCAATCAGTTAATTTTTAATTGTAAAATAACTTGACGGTGATATTTGAACAATTGATGAAACGGAGCATCAACGCCCCCTTATGTGCATTCAAAGCCCTCTTCAAGAGACAGAGGGGCTCAACGCGTCCCTGTGCCTTGGTAACGCTCACAAGGAGGCGTTTCCGCCCAATTTGGGAATCACTGCCGTAGACAATCGAAATTACGGTTTTTGACAAAGAAACGGCAATTCCTGACTCACAGGTAAACAAGACTATATCTTTTACACTGCAGTTCCGAGATTAGCAGAGACAGCTATCAAATCACAAAATTTATTTCATCAAACAAATATCCTAATTTCTGAACAAACAAACACTTATTTTGGATGAAATACAAACAGATTTATTCCATCAATCAAAAATCGAAAAATAAAAAGCCATCTGAATATCCGTTTATAACAATAACACACCGGTCTGGAAAACGTTGATATCAATAACACTTATTCACCTAAAACAGAAGAGGCATTTGCACCCAAAAGTACTGAGTGCTGATAAAAATTATCATGAAGCTCGAACAAAGTTGGCGACTAGCGTGAAGTCTGCCGCTTTGACAGCGATTTACCCGATGCGATACTAAGGAAAGTTTTTGGTTTTACATTGGACCATTGAAGAGAGAAAATAGGTTTTTATCGTAAAAGCTTTTGCAGATGTTGCGCCACAATTTACTGCTGCAACAGGACTGGGATGCATGAGCACTGTAAGTAATATTCGCAGACTCGACACGAGTAATTTACGAACACTGATTCATGAATATAGATCTTTTTTCAGATAGTGCATTAGTGTTCCGTAAATAATATAAATACAAATGTAAATACGTCACACTGGATTCGTGGCAACTTTGACCACAGTCCTCGCACTATGGGAGTTAAAAATACAAGCAGATACTTCACATACAAGTAACAGGTTAGTACCATACGAGCAATATCATCATTACTCAATGACGTATAATTACTTTTGCGTAATCGGATTCGTCTGAATACGTTTGACTTCGTCAGAGCGGTAGCATGGTGTCAAGGCAGTAGCATGGTGTCAAGGCGGTAGCATGGTGTCAAGGCGGTAGCACAGTGTCAAGGCGGTAGCATGGTGTCAAGGCAGTAGCATGGTGTCAAGGTGGTA
>JACJUY010011452.1:0-25360 GCA_014220935.1 Platorchestia sp. MABIK
TTGACCTAGTAGCTATGATAATGCTACTCGAAACCTTATCCTTCTGATCATAGAGGCCCTAATAACTAAGAGTTCAATCCCAGGTTTACCCAACCTTATTTGTTCGCACAAAAGTTATTATCTTTAATTGATGCCTTGGTAGGCATCTGGTGACCCTGCCCTGTCTTTCAAATACCTCAAGTAAAATCAGATCCTGGTAATTCCGACAACTTGTCAAAACTTCACACACCAACCTTCTTATCGAGCATACTATGCCTATTTCTAGTAGTTTGTAAATTGGCGCTTCCCCAAGCGCTTGGTGACCTCGCCTAAAGCAGTCGAATACCCTTTATAAGATCAAAATCCTGATAATTCCGACAACTTGTCAAACTTCACAAATTCATGCCCTAAATCGCTGGGTATGCACTTAAACTATACCTACACGTAATGCTATGAACTCACTGGCTCACTCGCCGTATTGCCTCAATTGCCATCACACTTGACACTACTCCGCCACCAAGAAGCCTGCCGGCCCTGCTACGTCTGGGATACGGAATCTCTTCAGTCAAGAGTCCTTCGGTCCCAACTGAGTCTGCAACCAAGCCTCAAGAGATTGTGCCATCGTTCCTTTTGGCGCAACAATAAATGAGAAAGCTGAGTACACAAGCAAAGTCATTTTCCTTCCCGTGCTAGCTCAAACAAGTCGTAATCGAAAGTGTGTGCTGTGTGGATGTTACCTAGTCCGCCTAGCATTCCATTTCAGGAGACATGGCGACGAACGTTCAACTTCAGCTTGCTTTCCGATAGCTGCGGAGGTCAATTTGAGACTAGTGGCTTAAAATCAGTTCTGTATTCTCAGTAGCTGATGCTAAGAGAACTTGCTTCGTACCTATACAGAACATTGAAACTTTTATGCCCATCTATTTTTCAGTTTTTTGGAGTGGAAGATTGACACGATACTCCTCTTTAAGTCGTGAGGTCACACTAAGGGGATCAGTCATTGCGTTGCCATAAAACATTAGGGAAACCAGTTTTCTACTTGCATAAGTTTAATTAAAATATATATTTTTTATCGGAGATTACGATCGTATAACGAAGTGTCGCAAAATCGTGTTGGTGCCGTTGATCGAACTTGTCGCAGACGCGCCTACTGAACAAAATTACGTCGTTGTGTCAAGTATTGTGTCGAGACTTATGTGCTGCTCTGTCTTGTATCTGTGTTGAAAACTGGTTTGGAATTGAAATATCTACAAGAATCCTATACGTTTTATTTGCTTGCTAATTGTTCTTACAAATTTACTGTTCTCACATGTTTAAAATCTTGAAGCATTAGTCATACTCACTGTACTACTGTGTTGAACAAGTTCGTGTAGGTTAGGTACTACAGAATTTTCAGCTTCCCGGTGCATTCTGCATGTTCAGATTTTTCAGCTTTGGAAAATCTAGTTTTCTTATCAAATTTTCTTAAGTTCAGGCATTTGAATAAAGATTACTCAATTTAAATTTTTTTGAGCTTTATGGTGGTGCGCATCATACTGATGCTTTTAATGAAATAAATGTTCACCGAATTCCCTCAGACGGATACAGTTGTATCTATGGGAATTAACACTCCTAGAGGAAAAATGCAAGGGCCTGAGCTGAGAGTTAGATAGGCCATTTTTCTGTTGAAATGAAATGTTTTTGTTATGTTAAGGACCACATTTTTTTGATTCACTGCTAACCATTTTTTCAGTACCTACTATTTTCTTCTACAACTTTGATCTTGTTTCATGAACTTCTTTCTGAACTTACATTTTCTATGCCTTCTACTGCATAGATTCTGCATTCCCTTAACTGCATGCTAAATGATGCCTTCCTTCTTTCTCTTTTGGATCATATTTGTTGCGGATATGGAGGCTTAAACTAACTAATAATCTAATCTTTTCATCGAATTGTAATTTGTGTAGTTTACACTAAAATTTAAGTTAAGATACTGCTACTGGTATTATATGAATAAACCTAATAACATAATATAATACCAATTGCATTTTTTTTTATTGTATCAACTGAGGAACTGTTCACAGTTAACAGTTCATCTAGTCGAATGAATGGTAGAGCTGTTGGAATTTTGTTGATTTGTGGTTGGAAATAGCCTAATGTGGCAATTTTCTTATTTTATTTTACTGTTCAGTTAATCAGGGGAGTAATAGCTTCTAAGCCATCATTCTTAAAACTTGAAAATTTTAATTTTCTTTATTTTTCAAGTATTGAACCTGTTGCACATTTCACTTCATGACAGGTTATTTTCTTGAATTAATGGGAGGATTATTTTCAATTGAAGTATTAAGTATTAAAGTATGACTATGTAAAATTGTTTATTATTGTAACATTTTACAAAATAATTCCTACTGATTTTTAGAATGAATTATTTTGAGATGCACTAGTATTTCTTTCACTTCTTAAAGCTAGTAAAACAGATATTAAGGTAAGATAGGGTAAGTTTCATATCATCGTACTTGCCATAGACGAGTGGTTAAGAATGCACCCTTCTGTGAAGGAATAGAGGGTTTGAATCTCACCACTGCACGGCATTTTTTTCCGTTGGGTGTAAGAGAAAACTCAAGCACAATACCCCACTCTATCCAAGTGTCTGAAATGGGTACTGGCTTGACCGGGGGAAACCATCATGCTGTCCTGGTGTTAGTTATTAGGCGGCATTTGAAAAACCAATATACACTACAAAATGTACCAGGCTTGATTGGAATAAGGCATCCTTTTTAGGACAAAAAGTGCATTTGAACTTGAGCTTTCTTATCTTGCTATTTTATCTCTTCCGTTTTCAAGTGCCCTCACATCTCCATGCTCTCAAGTGCCCTCATGCCCTCACTGCCCTGTGCTCTCATGTGCCCTCATGCCTGCACATTTCCATGCTCTTTATAACTAAGCTAGGTGCCTTGTTGATGCTTAACAGGAGTGTAATGCCAATAAATTATCCTGAAGAGTTGTATGAAAGATACCATATTTAGTTGAGGCAGCTCTTAAGGTGACCTCTCACACCAAACCTGACAAAATTTGTCATGGTGGTCCACAGACGGTCCTATTGCAACTAGGGGAACAAAAATGCATAACGATATGTTAAATTATATTCTAAACACATTTGCTTCTATAAAAGTTTTTGATTTTTGCAATAGGGAAAACATTATTGTGCAAACATCAACAATTTTTATAGAAGTAATCATGTTAAGAACTTAATTTAATATAACTGTATGCGGTTTTGTTTACCTAGTTGCAATAGGACTGCCTGTGGACCATCATGACATATTTAGTCAAGTTTTGGGTGAGTGGCCCTCTCAAGAGGATCATCCAGGGGCTTTTGGACCCAATGGGCCATTTCTGTTTCTTTGTTGAAAAAGAATCCTTAGGTGGTAGGCTATTGTGCCCTAAAAATTTTATGGGGCTACGGGCACTAGATCCCCTCCCCCAAGGGGTTGTAAGGGGACCAAAAATCATGGATTTTTGGCCCAAATAAGAAGAAACCCAAAATAAAAATGAAAGTTCTGACCCTTTTAGTATGTCAGTAATGTTTCAAGAATTCAAGAACTGTCTTTGGTTTTGTTGAAACATGAAAACTTGATGACTTGGATTAATTTAAAATATGTAAAATGATATAAAAAAGAAGTACTTTCCATTTTCTGAAAACTAAGGCATAAATTGAAAAAAATGAACGGGACAAAATGTGTTTCATTTTAAAAATTACATTGATGGGTTATTTCAGAAGAATCGGTCCACAAATAAAAAGTTTATCATGCTTCAAGAAATGAAAAATGTGTTTTTAATATAATTTATTCATGTAATTTATAATTGACAGTGTAAATATGAAATTATGCATGGAGATTATTAGAAAAAAACATGAAAACTGCATTGAAGTACAAAAACTGTCCATGATATTACACTTCAACAAAAAATTTTGACTTTGGCCTATACCTAAAATCCCTCACTTTCAACATTCAAAAGAATGGAAGCCAGTGAGTTTTTATGGTAGGAAAAAAACATACATTTTTAGAATCCTTAGAACATATCTAACAAACAAATGGATCTGCTTTTCCAATTTATACATTTAATTTTTTAATCACAGTTCAAAACCAAAAATTTTGTATAATTTAGTTAGTGATAAAAAATCGCACATAAAAAAACAAAAAAAAAAGAAAATTCGAATTCTTTAGTTTGTTAGAAATGTTCCAAGGATAACAAAACTGTCTTTGAAATTGTTCTAGCATGAAAACTCATTGACTTCTATTATTTTGAAATATCCCTAAAAATGAACTAAATAACTAATTTTTCATTTTATTTTTCAAGAAAAAGGCCTAAATTAAAAAAGTTACTCAAGTAAAATGTTTTTTTTATAAAATACATATACTGGCCAAATTTCATTCTAATCGGATCAAAATTTAAAAATCGTTTGGATGTCCCCCTTAATGAAAGTTTTTTTGCCTTCACTGCAGCAACAATCTGGAGCAGAGCCTCGTCCTTATGATTCTTGAACCTTACGTGGTGCCATGTATAGAGCTGTATAGTTCAAATAGCAATGAAAACATAGAAAATAGAAACAGCCAAACAACCAATGAAATTTAGAACAGAAACAAGCTTTTTTAAGCAATAACAAACCTCTTCAAATCACACAGTGTATTTATGTTGGAAATGTACATGAAACATTTCTCCATGTTGAGAATTTTTTATTATTAACATTAAAACAATAAAAAATCCCTCCCAGAACTCGTTCTGCAATGTTGAACAGTATGTATGAAAATTTTAAAATACTGTATAGGTTCAGTTGTCAAACACTGCTGATATTATTGGCATCTTTAATTTATCTAGCAGAAAAATTGTCAAAAATCTGGTCAAAACCTTTGTCACCAAAGATGGTGTCTCCTAAGCTTCAAAAGCAGAGCACTTATCCTTTTTGTTCTCACAATTTTGATGCCTATCAGTTGAGTGATTTCAGTTTTTGAGCTAGTTTGCTGAGTGGCACTTTGATTCTACCATATATAATCATGAGAGCACGCATATTGTAATATTAAGTGTAGATATGCACTGGGCAGCATTGGAAGTGTGTAATGAAGTTAACACTTGGACCATATAGTTATGTAATACTAGCCGTGTTATTCCCATTTAAATGCTATTTGTGCGATAATGAGGAACTGTCGACAATACGGAACTTACCCAATGTTATGTTAGTAGTTTTTGATGTTAGTGTTTTTGGTTATTTGATGGAAGCAATTGAATGAAAGAAGATGGATATAGAACCAGTAAATTCTCATATTAGACAATTTGAACTATAAATAAAAAATAATTACTTGAGATGAAATGTGACGCAAATGTTTTATTTTTTAAAAATATGTGTCTGGGATTAAAAGATTAGAAAAAGTTGAGTTGTTTGTATGCTGATGACATTTTTGAGGTTGGAGGATTTGAGGTGAAATCACAAAGGATGCACTAGGTTGTGAATTATAGAGTGAGGAGTTGAAAGTTTAGTTGTTAGAAATGATGCTGTGATGCATAACGGTAGAATATTTGAGGAGTTGAAATAGATGGAACAAAAGAATGTAAATACGTAGGATATATTTTCAGTGAAGGCAGATGAATGAGGATAAGAGGGGAGAAAGTGGCATCAACTATACAGTAGTGAGGAAAGTTAAGCAGTATGGTCAAGTATTGAGCAAATATATTTTAAGTGTTAGAGTAATGTGAAAGTATCTTACAGTGCCTTTTATAATGTATGGTATGAATGATGAAAGAATTCTTGAGTAGTTGAATGTGGTGCAGAATGAAGTGTAGCAATTAGCATATCTTGAATAGTTGAATGTGGTGCAGAATGAAGTGTAGCAATTAGCATTGGGGCTTCGATGGTGCTCTCTCTTTATGAGTTGTTAGATGCCTGAAACCTTAGCAAACTCTTTCTGAATATCAAAAGTTGGCCTGTGCCAGGAGCCGAAATGGCAAATGTTTCCATTTTACTTTAGTGCATGTAGGGTAAGTATCAAATAGCCGGTTGTTCAAATTGCGACCATGTTAATTTTCAATTTTTGCGCTCAGTAGAGATCTAAAACCTCAACCTGTAAAGCGTGTAGTAGATTACACTACTACATGCCTTCCGGGTTGGGTTTTAAATTGCTGCCAATCATCAAAAATTGAAAATCAACATGGAAAAACCGATAAGTTGGACCGATTTGAGCCGACAGGCCATTCGAGACTTACCTTAATATAATTCTAAAGTGATTTAGTTATAGAAAACTGTGAAATCAATACTAACATCAATGTGTTTAAGGAAATCATTTCTGATGCAATATTAAATGGCATTTGGCTACAATTTTTCTAGATATTGAGGTACTATAGTTGTTTAATTGACTTTCTCTGAATAATAATATGTTTATAAATTAAGATGTGTTCTATTTACATTGAATTTTACCTTCACCAGTTGGTGTAACATTAACTCATTAGGTTATAAATAAATTTGAAATTTAGTGTGGTATTCATTACTTAATTAGACTGCTGAATATCTTGCCAGATAAATGCAAAGAAACAAAATAAGGAGGCATTGAAAATATCTCATAGATACTTTTAGGCTGTTGGCTATTTGATTAGAATAAGAATTGTATTGTGATAGTTGAAAAATACGGCATCTTCACATCACTACCAATCACAAAAATAAATTTTTATCTTTGTTTCTATTCATATGACTTTCTAGTAAGCCATATTCACTTTTTCAATGTATTATTCTCTGATCCATAGTAGCATTTATAATTTTTTTCAGAAAACTGCTAGAAATATCTGTCGGATATCTTATCCTGCAAAATGGGAGACATGGGGACAGCCACTCGTAGAAGTCCTCGCATAGCTGCCTCGCCTCCTGCTTCTCCTTTGCTGGTGAGTTTTGTTTTCAAGTTTTCATGCAACGTTAGGATGTTGTTTGTAGATACAGTATCCTTTGGGAAAATGACCCATTATTTGTAAATAATTGGAAGCTTTGGTGGTACATTTTGAGCATTTTCTGCGTGACACTCAAAATAAGGCTTAAGTATATAATTTTGTACTTTTGAATTCAATTTCATGCTCCATCGTAGCTTTTATTTAGTTTTGATTAGTTCACATTTTATGAACATTTTCTAGACATTTACAAATTTTGCACAATAAAAAATTTTTTTCTTCTTCATTCTAGTCTCCAGTTAAGAACAAAACAAAACGCAGTGGGGATGGCTCTGCATTGAAAGCACGTAGCGTCTCTTCCCCTCCATACAGAGCTAGGTCGGGCAGTCGTGAGAGCGAGTCACAGTCTGGTTCTGATGCAGGTAAGGAGTGATATTTTACCATCTGTAGGTCTATAGAACAGTATACTGTGACGTTTTTAACTCAATTAAATTATCCTGACCTGAATAATGTTAGTACCTATAACTTACCATCACTTATCTTGAGCTAACCTAATTTATCCTCACACCAACCACACCTTGAATTTCCAACCTACGTAATGATGGTTTCCTATCTATGGTCAAGGTAAAACAGCTTTCACTGCCAACTGTTCAACTATATCAATATCAAATCTTCAAAAATTTAGCCCTGGATGTGTACACCAAAGCTGCTTAGACAGTGTATTGCATGAGGGTTTGTAAAAACAATAGAAGAGAAACTCAGCGTAACATATTATTCCTAGTTATTGCAATTTTGGTAGAGGTTTTCACAACAGCATGAGTAAATTTTTTTTACATTCGGTCGCTGTAGGTATGGAGGGTAATTTTAAGTTATTGTAACTATAAAGTATAGTAATAAGTTATTGTAAGTAGGTAGAGTAATTTTGTGTTATGGTAAGTATGAAGAACGATTTTAGGTTATTGTAAGCATGAAGGATAATTTTAGGTGATTACAAGTATGAAGGGTAATTTTACCTTATTGTGAGTATGAACGGTAATTTTAGGTTATTGTGAGTATGAACGGTAATTTCAGGTTATTGTGAGTATGAAGAGTAATTTTAGGTTAATGTGAGTATGAAGAGTAATTTTAGGTCATTGTAAGTATGAAGAGTAATTTTAGGTTATTGTAAGTATGAAGGGTAATTTTAGGTTATTGTAAGTATGAAGAGTAATTTTAGGTTATTGTGAGTAAGAAGAGTAATTTTAGGTTATTGTAAGTATGAAGGGTAATTTTAGGTTATTGTAAGTATGAAGAGTATTAGGTTATTGTAAGTATGAAGAGAAATTTTAGGTTATTGTGAGTAAGAAGAGTAATTTTAGGTTATTGTAAGTATGAAGGGTAATTTTAGGTTATTGTGAGTATGAAGAGTGATTTTAGGTTATTGTGAGTATGAAGAGTGATTTTAGGTTATTGTGAGTATGAAGAGTAATTTTAGGTTATTGTGAGTTTGAAGAGTAATTTTAGGTTATTGTAAGTATGAAGGGTAGTTTCAAGTTATTGTAAGTATGAAGGATAATTTTAAGTGATTGTAAGTATGAAGGGTAGTTTCAAGTTATTGTAAATATGAAGGGTAATTTTTGCCCATCTTAATTTTATTAGCATGTCATGAGGAATAAGTAAATGGTTTGATAGATCCTAGCGTCTCTTTGTCATCAGATTGGGAAGGACTTCAGCGTCATGTAATTGGGCCTGTTTACATTTACACTTTAGAACTTTACTTTAAATACTTATGTAAGCCTTTTGTTATGAAACTTGTAAATAATATGTTCATCTTGGGAAAAATGCAACAAATATTGTGTGAAAACTTTCATTTTCTCTATACTTTGAAGTCAATTTAATCTAGGCTTTTCTTGAAGGTAACCCTCCTTCTGATCAGGTAAACACCAATAAATGTTACTTAATAGTAACTGGGTAGATGTCTCTTTCATTGCTTGTCTTGTACTACATTTTTTGTATCCCAACTACTCATATGTGGATGTTAAGTTCTTAATTTCAGTTATTATTAGCTTTTCAATAGTTACTTATTACGAGTTTCACTTAGAAGTGATATTCTATTGAGTAGACATAGTATATCACCAATAAAATGCTACTTTTTAAAAAATGCACATAAATAAAGTATACAGATCCTTTGCTAATTTCAAACTAATTTTAATTGCAGTCTTCTTTTCAGTGATCAATGAGTAATTTGTGCATATTTACGACAAAGTTACTGTGAAAAAGCATAAATTATGATGTTATTTACTTCTCCTTCCCAAAATAAAACTTAAAATATTTTTTTGTGGAATAAAATCTCAAATGTTTGATATTTGAACATTTTTTATGATTTAGTTTCCTTGACTAATTTTATAACCGTCTCTGTGCAGATAATACTAAAGACCATTCATATGGGTACAAACCAGAGCGCCAGGAGCACTACACTCTCTTGCAGTCTTCCCCTGAGTCTGAACAAAACTATCGCAGAAATGATCAAGCAAGCGGAAGATCAAAACCATACGTACAGGGTCCAAAGAAGAATGCGGGTGGGAGTTTTCATTTGGGCCTGTCACACGTGCCCTCTGTGCCAACCATGCTGGGACTTCTTGGCATCATGATTGCTATTCCTGTGCTGGTGGTCATAGCTCAGATTGTTTCCCCAAGCGACAACACTTCATTGTCTGAGCGCAGGACGCTAGGTGACATCGAGGATGATATCGTTAGGGATCTTGACAAGCTGCGATCTGAGATCAAGCAAGAGATGACTTTCTGGTAAGATTGATGATTTTTGCTCAATGATAAAGTTTATAGTTTATTGGGTAATGCAGTGCGGTTTTGTTTGAAAAAGTGTGTAGTACTTATTTTAAAATGTTAACAGTTACAGTGAACATGTTAGTTTAGCATTGTTCATTTTTTCATTTGCTGTATTGTATTTTATATTGGTGTATAGTTAACACAGCTTAATTTGCACAATCCGCTATATCAGTTTTAAGGAGAGGGAACATTCACGTACATTTACTATGAATTCTTTGAATTTCTTTCACATGTTGATACGTATATTTCTACACTGCAATATTGATGTTTATTGCTTTTCTCGATTTCAGTTTATTTTGATCCTCTCTGATTTTCAAACCCTTCAACTGAATATGTTTTTAATGTTGGATTTATGATCTGTAGGATTAGCTTCATTTTCTTAATAAACTGCATTAAACCTTGGTGGTGTGTCATCTTCTGTATTTGTCTTTCTTACAGTTCTTTTTGTAAATGTTTGGATGTTCTGACAATCTATCATACTCATTTATTTACTACTGTGATTTACTTGCAGTATAAGATGTACTTCTAAAACACATACGGCATGACCTTGTCATATTTAAGTACTATATAAAATCCACTCTTACAGTGGAACCATACCTCAACATAGCAAAGACTATTTTTATCTACTTGTATTGACGTTGGTACGCAGTCAGGCAGTCGCTTATGAAAATACCTGAACATAGCCAAGCCTGTTCCTACCCTCCTGTACTGACGTCGGTGCGCGGTCAGGCGGTCGCTTATGAACCATACCTGAACATAGCCAAGCCTGTTCCTACCCTCCTGTACTGACGTTGGTACGCGGTCAGGCGGTCGCTTATCAAAATACCTGAACATAGCCAAGCCTGTTCCTACCCTCCTGTACTGACGTCGGTGCGCGGTCAGGCGGTCGCTTATGAACCATACCTGAACACAGCCAAGCCTGTTCCTACCCTCCTGTACTGACGTCGGTGCGTGGTCAGGTGGTCGCTTATGAACCATACCTGAACATAGTTAAGCTCTTCCTACCCTCCTGTACTGACGTCAGGCGGTCGCTGTACTCCGGCCTGACGACCGTGACGGAGGCAGCACCTCGTCAGCCGCTGGTGCTGCTCATGGCTGTGCCTCTCGACGCCTCCCTTACCGCCGTCTGCCTCGCCCACCACATCACTGACATCGTCAGCCAGGCTTTTGGGGGTGAGCATCACTGACATTGTCAGCCAGGCTTTTGGGGGTGAGCATCACTGACATTGTCAGCCAGGCTTTTGGGGGTGAGCATCACTGACATCGTCAGCCAGGCTTTTGGGGGGTGAGCATCACTGACATCAGCTAGGCTTTTGGGGGTGAGCATCACTGACATTGTCAGCCAGTTTTTGGGGGTGAGCATCACTGACATTGTCAGCCAGTTTTTGGGAGGTGAGCATCACTGGCTGGGTGTGTGTTGGATTGAACTTTTTCTTCTGACAAAATTCTTAAATTGCACCACCTCTATCTTCATCGTTGTCTAGTAGCCTTGTTTCTATGATACTTTGTGCGTGAATGTTGGCGAGATTGCTGGTAAAGTCTTACCAAAGTTACTAATTTTTATTTGCGTTTGTAAACTTGTCATTATGTGCTTTAGTTGTTCATTGCAGGTGTAGTTGAGGAAATGTCATTTCAGGAAATGTTATTTTTTATTTCCTGAATTGCATAACCAATTCAAATCTATCATTTTAAATATTATGGTTTCTTCAAAGTAATTAATATTAACCGATCACCTGAATGGTCAGTTTGAAGGGTGCATTGGTGTTAACGTTTTTCATTTGTGTGACGTATGTCATCACTGGATTTTATTTCAGAAACAGCTTTAGTCAGCAATTGTTCATAACCTTCTGTCTGGGTGCTGCTTGAAGGTATCATTAGTCCCATGCTCGGGAGAATGGTGTCAGTCTGCTATGTAGATACGTCACACTATGACATTTTGGATGTAGATCACAGAAATCTGAAATTCAGCATAGCTATTCAGGATCTGATGTGCAATGGACTATCATCCCCACAGTAATACTTTGTTTAATTTAAAAATTTATTTTTGAATCTCCTTCTAAAAGCTGGTTCTAATCTGCTCACTTTAGTTTATGAGCCAAATAATATTTTGTAGGAAATTAAGTGAAAGAAAATTAAATTCTGATTTAAGGTTTAGGAGGAATTGAAAATTCACTCAAAATCAAGATGCAATTCTTCAGAAGACTGAAAAACTGATCAGTAGAACATTTTCTTTAATATGTAGATCAAAATGACTTCAAAAATATTACTGGGAAAACTGGAACTATAGAAGTATAGCCAATGACATTGGGCAGTATGTGTTTTAAGTCTCAAGCCTAAGCCTCTCTCATGTATTTCTGAGTGATGATAGCCTAAGTTTTTTTGCTTCCTAATTTTCCAACAATTTTAAGATCAAGGATTATGAAAAACACTAAATGTACTTACGAGCTGCTCAAATTTCTATGCCAATGTAAATAAAAGTTTGTGCCTGTGCATCAGATATGACTGAAATACTTTGCTTGCAGTTTGGGCCTGGTCTTCTGCCATTAAGAGAATCGAACGGTTTTGCCCTATGAAATATTAAAAAATTTATAAAAAATACTTCATGAGTGAAATAAGCTCTGCGGTATTCATAACATGTTTGTAATATTTGAATAGACATTTATTGCCATAAAGTTATTGGAATTTACCCATACCTCTCTCCCCCCCACAAAGGAAAATTTCTATAAATTGTTATATTTACATAGACGATTGTTTTTTTGTTAGATTTGCAATGAACATATCTACAAAGTTGAAATTCAGTTTTTTTATGTCACTTCAGAAAAAAATTTAATATACAGTTTAATTTTTAAAGCATTTTTTTCTGATATGACAATAAAAAATTAATAAAAAAATTTCAAATGAACTTATCAAAAAACTACATCTCAATTTTATAGTACTCACATTGATCTTCACAACGCAAAAAAAGATTTTCTCCTTACCTTTAAAACTGTTGGAGAAATAAAGCGGCAAAGTTGAAAAAGTCTTTCGGAGAAAATGGCGTTCAAAGTTACTGAGCACCAGAGTGCACATGACATCCTGTTTCACAGCATTGTTTTCATCAGAACGTGCAAACTATGTAATACATCACCAATAAGTCTAAAACATTCTAGATAAGTCTTTTATTGTTGTAATAAGTCACTACCACTAATAAGTCACTCATACTTGCTGCAAACTGCAGAGGGACGTGAACGATTTTTCCCTATGAGATATTCAAGAATTTAAACTAGATACTTCCTGAGCAAAATAAGCTTTGAGGTATTCACAGCATGTTTATAATATTTGAATAAACATTTTTACTTATAGCCCATAAAGTTTTTGGAATGTACCCATTGTGAAAAATTTCTAATCAACTTATCAAAAACTACATTTGAAATTTATAGTACTCACCTTGATCTTTACGATGCAAAAAGATATCCTCTGTAGGTGAAAAACTGTAGCTGGAATTGCCCCTTAAATTTGAAAAAGCATCTTCGGCCAGAGCAGACGGCTGCATTTGATATTCTAGGCATTTCACAGGACGCACAAGCACGAAATCACTCACTAAGAAGGTCAAGAGACCACTAAACCTCTCTAATTAATGGAAAAGAAAAAAAATTTGGAGTAATCAACCACAGCTCAGCAGAGCCACAGCTGGTCTCTCTGAGCGCGTCTGTGGGGGAGGGGGGTAATTATGGAGGTTTGGGTTGCTAACAGGGACTAATGATGCTTCTACATGATAGAGGAAGGGTTTAGGAGCATTTTCAGGCAATGATCTCTTTTTCAGTGTTTGGCCGCAAAAAAACGTTCGATTTCCTTAAATATCTAACAATTCAATCCTTCCAGGGATGAAAACTATTATATCTGTGGGAATTAGCACTTCCAGGGGGAAAATAAGTGAGAACCCAAGCTGAGTGTTAGGTTGGCCTTCTTTTTGTTGGAATGAAATGTTTTTGTTATGTTAAGGACCAACTTGTTTTGGTTCACTGTTTTCCTTTTTTTCAGCAGCTACTACTTTCTTCTTCAACTTATATCTTGCTTCATAACCTTCTTTCTCAACTTACCGTTTCTATGCCCCCTTCTGCATAGATTCTGCATCTCTTATCTCCATACTAAATGGTACCTACCACTCTCTGAAATGGTATTATTTATAGCAGTTAGGTCCCCTCAGGGGATACAAATATTGAATTTAAGGGAATTAGCGCTCCCAGGGGGACAATGTGAGGGCCCGAGCTGAGAGTTAAGTAGGCCTTCTTTTTGTTGAAATAAAATGCTTTTGTTATGTCAAGGACCATCTTTTTTCGGTTCACTGCAGTCCTTTTTTTCTTCAGCACCTGCTACTTTCTTCTTCAACTTTGATCTTGTTTCAAGAACTTCTTTCTCATCTTACTGTTTCCATGCCCTTTCTGCATAGATTCCGCATTTCCTTAACTTCATACTAAATGGAGCCTTCTTCCTTCCTGTCTTTGGATCGCCTTTGTTGCGGATAGGGAGGCTTAAACTAACTAATAATCTAATCAAGCAGTTAGGTTTGCTTGAACTAACATATAATCCATTGAAACAATTAAATTTTAATGACATGTGTTATGATTTTAATTCTAAAATATCTAAAATTTCTTTTAAGTTTTGTTTTTTATCATGTAACTCAAATGGAATTTTCAGCAAGAAGTCTTTATTTATGCTGCTCTCTCTCGTTTTTCTCTTAAATGTTTCACGTAACTCATTTTGTTGTGTGATGCACGAATGTTCTAAATTTAATTGAACTTAGTAGTGGCAAAGTGAGGATGGTTCTATAAAATTATTCACTTGAGATGCCATGGGTGTATAATTTAGATATTGTGCTATGGTAATTTTATGTGCATATCAGAGAACTGATAACATTTTCCATTTAATTTTTCTTATGTAATATTTAGGTTTCAGTGCATAGAAGGTTCATACGTTGCTATTTCTTGTAAAATTGTCGTGTGATGCTCAATTTAATGTAACACCTATTTTTATGTTCTCTATTTGTTCTCCTCATTTTTTTCAAATTTCCATTCTTGAATTTTGTCAGCACCATTTTCAAGTTTTCTTTATTTGTTTTCCAGTACCCTTTCCTCAATTTAAGCAGGTTTTTTGTCCTTCAATTTCACTTTCCTTCTCTGCTTCCCTGGCATTCTATGATATCTATTTCAAATCTGACCATTCCTCTCTTTGGAACTCGATTGTGGGGATTAGGAAGTCGTAAACTAGCAAATAATTTAATGTATTTTTTAAATCTGACCCCGTTCCAGACCCCTCTGTGGTAAAGCACGACACCGTCAGCCACCTCCAGATGCCATGGGATGACCACAAGTTAGCACTCGACAGCCGCCTTCAGAACCTCTCCAAGACTCACGCTGCCATCATCTACAACCTGGAAAAAATGCCTCCCAAGACGGCAACACTCCTGCACGGTTACTTCGACAATGACAATGCGCCTCACAAGAGGGTGTGTGTCATAGCTTAGCTGTACTTGAGCGCTTTTTTTTGGTTGTCTTTTTTTGACCCAGAACCTGGAGTGAATTGTAGATTTTATTGAAGTGTCTTCATCAATGGTAATACTCTGTAATAAAACCAAAGCAGTGCCTTATATTGCATCTGATACCCTCTTGCTAGGAATCAAACTGTAATAAGTAACATTTATTGTCTTTCATTGGAGGTAAATCAAAAAGCATTATGAAATCCTGTACGCTCCCAGGGGGGGGCAATGTGAGGGCCCGAGCTAAAGGTTAGGTAGGCTTTCTTTTTGTTAAAATAACATAGGTTTTTGTTTTGTTACGGACCAACTTTTTTTTGGTTCACTGCTGTCCTGTTTTTTCAACACCTACTACTTTCTTCTTCAACTTTGATCTTGTTTCATGAACTTCTTTCTTATCTTAATGTTTCTATGCCCTTTCTGCATGGATTCCGCGTTCCCTTAACTCCATACTAAATGGTGCCTTCTTCCTTCCTCTCTTTGGATCGCCTTTGTTGCGGATAGGAAGGCTTACACTAACTAATAATCTAATCTATGAAATCCTGCATTGTAATTTACCAGCCAAACATTTCTCTGCCCCATGCACCCAAGAAATTGGTGTCTTGAATGTTGTGCGGTTCGTTGAATTGTCTTCATGTAAAAATGTCATTGTAGATTACTATTTTGATACCACCACAGTATAACAAAAAGCACAGAAACATGTTTAGTTCATTGCCATGTTTCCAGGCATGCCGGGATAAGCTACAGATAAGATACAGTACGAACCTATGTTAAAGTTTCTCCCATCATAGTTAGACGTGCTTCTCAAAACATTCTGTGATGCTGTAAGTTTTATATTACATTAACTTGCAGGCGGCGATAGTGGTGCTACTGGAGCTGGAGCTGCACTACTCGTCAGTGTCGGAGGCGCACCTGGACCTGACGGTGGAGCGGCGGCTGCACGAGCTCTGGAGGCAAGACCTCGACCAGGACAACATCCCTGGGCTCATCTCGCGGGTTGCCATCCTGCCTCTCCTCGTCAAGCCCGAGTCCAAATTTGTGCTGCAGAAACTGTGCCCTTTGTGAGGTGCCCGCTTTGGATTAGGTGTGGAGCTTGTGATATGTTGAGGTAAAAGTGAGGAGCGTTCCATGACGTTTGTTTGCTGTTTAAAATGTTGCTGCCATTTTTGGATATTATTAAGAGTAAAATTTTCTAGTTGTTGGAGGAGGAATAATGTTCGTGTGGCGTAGATTTAAAATTTACGCCCAGGAAATTCTTTGTGAGCTAGGTAATTACTAATTCTTGCAAGTTGCAGTGCAGCGTGCAAGTCTGATCAAAATTCAGATACGTTTTCTTAAGAATCTCTTATGGATGGTACCTTAAAAGTTTGCAGAGCATATTAACCTATTTAAACTTGGATTAAGATCGCATTTCAAAATTCGAGGTTAGTAAACCGTGCGCTTTTAATTGCTTGTTTGTATGCGCCTGATTATATTGAGCTGCAGCAATTTACTTTACATCAGGCCTCTCGTATTGAAGAGTTAGGCTTTACAGTGGCAATAGATAAGAAGTTTAGGTTAGTTTGGTTTGTTTCGCAATTGACAATGAGTTTGGGTGAGTTTGGCTTGTCGATCTTTTGCTGTGGGGACTAGTGCTTCCCAGGGAGGTTACTGTTAGGTTACATTAGCTACAAATCGGCCTTTCAAATTTCTTTCTTTTGCGCCCACCTTGCTAATTTACGTGTTCATACTTTCATTGCTATTTCTTTTTGTTCATTCCTAACTTGCTATTTCAAAACGGAGTATATCCTATGTGGGAACACGTTTTGTGAAAAGATTCCCCACTATTTGAAGTCCATACTGAGTGGTCTCTTCACTTTACTTTCGTGAAATTGCAAATGATGTAGCTAGTGAGCCTTAAACTGATCGATTAAATTAGCTCTGAGTAGGAATTGACGCAGAATATATAACAATGCAGGAAAGAATGTGGAAGTATTTTATTTATATTTTGACGAATACATCAAAACGTTCCCCTCAGGGTTATATGAACAGTCTGTACATATAATGTACGGTGTTAATCATAGGAACGCAAAGTTAAGCTTTTCTAATCGTATTTGACTTTTTCGTAGGGACGATAACACAAGTGCCAAGATGACCAGTGCTCTCAATTTGGAGTGAATAATAGAATTTGAAGGCAATTGTGCTTGTGAGGTGTTTGTTACTAACAAATAACTTACAACATGTAGGCAAATAGTAGCTTTCATGAAATTATTCATTATGGCATAACAAAAGCTATTCAACTGCAATGCGCTGTTAATTTCAACGGACTTTGAGACACGTCTTGCGTGAAACACATTAAGTAATTTTTTTGCTTAACCTATTTAACTTCTCATCTTTAAATTTCATTCTTTTATGTCAATCTTATCCAAGATTTTAATCTTGGAAGAATGTCATTCATTTTTCTCTAGACCAATCTTCTTTTTTCTATGTAATTTGTCATTCTTTTGTGTTGACCTTAATCTATTTTTATATTATAATTTAATTCATTTCATTTTTTCACACCTTATTGAAGTGCCGATTAATCAGCTCAATTTTAAATCATGAAACATTCGGAGAAATTTTTTATTCACAATCAGAACTATTTTTTGTTCAGCATATTTCTGCAGTGAACATACAAAATCAGCGCATGCATGAACAAGAAACGACTTATGTGAAAATTTCATGTATATTTCATGGTATGGAAAAATTTTCTGTTTAAATTTTTCTATGATATTCAAGTTTCTGTACACAGAGGGTTGATGCGTGTCTGTTTATTGTAGCATGTGTTCGCGCATTGCTCAGTTCAGCATAAAGCTTATACAAAGAGTACCCCAGATGAAATTCTGCTGACCTGATTGGCTTACTGTCAGTTCTTTGTAACACCTTCTCTTGAAATAAGTTATGTTATTATTGAAGTATTTTCTTCTACCTTCATTTACAAATATTGGTCTGAAAGCAGCTTTTTGAGTCAAACATTTGAGTCTATGACTTTTTATTGAAAACTACATTTTTGTTTTATCTTCAGGAGTTGAGCATCCGACTGTATTACTGATGCTTCGCTTGTTTGAAGGAGTGCTGTAATTATTTCTGAGACGTTGTAGTCGTGCTGTTCCTCTCTCGCGCCACGGCCTCATGGTGATGCTAGCGTTCGATTTCAATTTTAAATTTACTCTCATTGAATTGTGCTATTCATATTTTAGCTCTTGTTGCGACTAATGAGTTACTTTGTGACAAATGTGTTGACCTAAAGATTTTTCAAGATGAAATGTTGGAACGATCGCATTTGTGGTCTGATAACGAGCTATCCGTTGTTCGTGTTGCGTGGTTGTTCTGTGTCATTGAATCTGAAATGTTGAGTAGATGTGCGCACGACAGAGAATAGAGGATAAATGTTCAGCACTGGTAGTATTGGAGTACTGGGATGCTGAGACTGTGTTACTGGGAGTGCTGGTGTTCGAGAGAGCTCTTGTCTGGAAGTGAAAAATTCGAAGTGAAGTGGTAATGAATATTCGTCTTTCATGTGTTACGACACCATGTTATGGATGAGATTTTGTGTTAAGGACGGTGAAATATATTACCTCGTTTTACTACATTTATCCACAACGGTGTTTTATCTACCGTAATCAAATAAGGGTTGTAAAGTTGAATGCTTCTAGAGAAGATGTGTGGTCTCGAGCTGTAAGTTAGGTAGGTCTTCCTTTTGTTGAAACGAAATAGTTATTTTTGTTTTATAACTTACAATTTGATCTCGGTTCTCTATTTCTTTCAGCACTTATTACTTTTTCTCCCATTTTTATCTTGGTTCTTAAATTATTTTAATTCTTGTTACTATGTGCAGGGTATGGGGACACACCTTGTGCGCAATTCCCTATTCACTTGATGCCATATTAAATGGGGCCTTCCTCTTTTCTCTCTTGAGAACACATTTCAAATGAATGGGGAGACTTAAAATAACTTATTATATTATAATCCAATCGGCAAAGATTAGTTGTTCAATGATATTTCGTGCATGAATGAAGCTTTTGCAAGCAAAAACGTATAGATAAATAATGGCTTTATAAATGAGAAGAAATTTGCACCCTATACTCGCCTGTAAATGGAATTGTGCAACATATGTGCATGTGGATTACTCAAACGTTCAGAGCACAGGATTCTGTAGATAAATCTAATTTGGTTCTGTGTGCACTATGCCATGTTCTGGTAGAAAGTGTTTTTTTCACAGTGCGTTACACTCGTGAATAACCTCGGCTTGTCTATTTACTCGTTTGGATATCGAAGAAACATGTCTCATTTTTGACCACTCCATAATGCGAGCATTTTGTAGATGCAATAGTTCGTTTTTTGTAATCAAAGGAAGAGAGAGTCAAGTGCTAGCACATTGAGTAGAATAGTACCTTCTTTAAACTGTCTCCGTTTTCTATAACTGCCCGAGGAGTTAGTGCTCCAGCTAATGTATCGCTTCAGGATTCGAATTTCAGTGATGCTTCCTCCCTACATCCCCAGGCCTCTTCACAGAAATCGTGACGTCAGTGGAGTGATCTGAGATTTCGGGCCATTTGTGATGAAATTGGGACATTATTAAGTTGGCTCGAATTTACCTTTGATTTCCCCAAAGAACGTCGTAGACCTGGCCATGAAAAATGCGAGTGGATATGCTGTGATAGTTTTTTGTCAAATGAGTGTGTAAAAATTAATTGTTCTCATAATTGCTTGTGATACTACAGAAAATGAAAGTATAGTCGAGCTTTATGGGCCCAGGATTAGCCGGTGCAATTATAAAAGTATTCTAAACCAAAGAAATATTGTACTGGCTAATTTTTACGTACACTGTCAGTGGGTTAGGGTCCTCACTTTAACACTGGAACATAGGTGTTTCATAAGGACGGGTTTCTTCGTGCTATTTTCCTTTTTATGTTGATTCCATGTAAGACGTGGTTGTAAAAAATCGTTAATTACAAAAGTTTATCATAGTTCAACAAAGCAACGAAAAAACGCTCAAAACTGGACACTCACTGAACTCCGCCTGGACAACAGCCTCGGTCTTTCAAGCACTGTATTGGTAATACTGCGATACCCTTTTTTACTAGGTAATTAAATAAGAAAATGCACACTAAATAGGTTGAATAAGTTCGAATAAATATATATTTATATGTCGCGAATCGACACGTGAGGCTCCTCAGTGGAGTAGTATTATTATCTATGGGTATTAGTGCTTCCAGGAGGAAAATGTGAGGTTTTGAGCTGAAAGTTAGGTTAGTTTTCAATTCATTGAAATCGGCTAGGTGTTTTATTTTGTTGAGGACCAGATGTTGCGGCACTTTCATGGCTACTATAGTTAACACATTGACTGCCTATGGGGGCATATAAGCACCACTAGGTAAATTGCTCATTTACGTATCGGTGTGAATGAACAGCACTTCAATGATTTCGATGTCGTTTTTTCTGAGATTTAAGCATACGAGGTAAAATATCATCATGCTATTACATTTTCACACTTCTTTGGAAAGATACAATTTTTTTCCCGCCAGTAAAGTTGTTTTTTAAACTCTGCTATTTACAACCTTGCTTAACATGAGACTGCTGACGCCCATGTGCGTCCAGCGGCAGCGAGCATGTTAAGTTCCGCATGAGCTGCAGAATCAGCTAAGCTATTGCGTCACCAGCTGCACATTGATGGGAGACTGTTGGTGTTTTAGTTTTGTGCTAACCTAGGAATTCATGTCATGCTCGTTTTTTCCCCGTTACTCCAACCGGCAAGCGCATAGTGCAAGTCGCTTTGTTCTTTCTTCATATTTTACTTCGGGAAAAGCCTGATACTGATTAAAATATGTGACCTTCGGTGAGATATAGTTTGAATAACTGAAGCGCTAGCAAACCCATGTTACTACTCCTATTTTACTTCACTCTTTGGATCTGTCTTGTTGAGGGAGGCTCAAACTAATTTATTACCTAATCTCCTTCAATTGTGTTTTATTTTCATTATGGTTACCTTTTTACGCAGCGACTGATCCTGCTGAGATACTGTGTAAGCAACCACTGAGGTAACACAGAGTCCGTCTATCTGAGATGTTCTCAGTAATTCTTGTGCCAGCTCGCCTGTGGGATACAACTGCTGTATTTATGGGAATTAGTCCTCCCAGGGATAAAAGGTGTGGACTAAAGCTTCTTTGGTGTGAGAAAAGAAAATTTTTTCAGTTTTCATGAATTTTTCGGTTCACTGCTGCCTCTTTTTCAGCACCTATTGTTTTCTTCTTCAACTTTTGTCTTGTTCCATAAACTGTCATCTTTCTGTTTCTATGCGCAGGGTGTGGGAACACTACTTGTGCATCGATGCACCGTTGTCTTTATTCCATATTAAATGGTGTCGTCCTCCCGATTTTGGGAACACTTTTGTGGGGTTATAAAGGCTTGACGGTTCTTATCTATTATAGCTTATACATTGCTTCTGTGTTTAATGGTGCCTTCCTCTTTCTCCTTTGGGAAACACCATTGATGTGGTTAGGTAGGTTTAACCCTTGAACAGCCCTAATTTTTTATTCAAATTCCCAATTTCACCACCACTGTTATTAGACTGACGCTGACTTCAAGTTGTCAACTTCAGAATGGGGACGGAGCTGCCGTGTGGCAGAAAGCTTCACAAAATACGTTAGGGCACAAATTTGACAAGAAATAAATTGTGTTTAGGATTTTAAATAAGTGTGTCATGTATGGTACGTGAGGCCGTTCAGGTAAAACAAACTCAGAAAGGAATGTTTTTTTTTCTTGTAGCAGCTATAGTGGACTGCACCACATGTGCGATATAGTACCAGCTGTGGCACCAGGTAAGCCCTTCGTCATCAGGCTTTTTGGAAGTATTTGATGTTAGTCCGCAAATTTCTTCATTGGACTGAGTAGTGAAACTCTGAACGAAGTTATTGTGTTGAGAAGGGAGCTGTGATGCTTTATTTTTACCAGCGTGATGAGGAAGGAATCTTATTTCTACTTGCACTGTCACAATGTCCATTTCTTACCATCATTACTTCAATGGTTGGTGATCGCTCATAATTTCATCGCTTGTCTATGTTGAGTTATTTCAAATTGTGGGTTTGGAAATTTTATTTTTGTCAGTATTAAATGATCTACATAGCTAGCGAGTGCAAATTTTTCCTGGCATTAGAGAAATTCTTCGTTTTCCATGGAGCGCTGATGCGGGTTAGAATTTTGTTGTTGGAATTTATTGTTCTGTTAATTTTTTAAAAGGCGTCTGTCCTCCTCATAGTATGTTCTCAGGTTATTCTCACAAGCTTGCCCTGGGGACTTGACTCTCCCTGGTGGTATCGTCATTTTCATTTTTCAATTTTGTGATCTGATGTCAGTGCTTCTTACTGTTAGCTTCTGTTCAAGGATGAATTTTCGCTGCCATTATTGGGTCAAGCCCGAAGAGAATTACTCAAAACTTTGTTTTAGATAGAGTATTTCAAGTGTTTTTCGTAGTTGTATGGCAGTGAAGTCTTCTACGACTTGAAGTCTCGCTTATCGTTGCCTTGATGAGCGTGTTATGATTTAATGTAAATGAGTATTATTAACCTCTTGTGCTTGTTTCTGTGTGATATAACCTGTCGATGTGAGTGCGTGTGTGTGCTTAGTTTTATGTAACGAATATTCCGTGTGCTGCTATATAATGAATGACCGGGAACATTTTCCTCAGCTTAAAATGTTCCTCAGAATAATATCTTCTTTAAATCATATCCATGATAAATCTTGTCAAAAGATTATGATTTTCAGTGGTACAGCCTCTGCAGGATGAAAAACATCCTTTTTGAAACAAATCTTATTCCTGATGAATCAAAAGAGAGAAAAATCGCCCATGTGAAATCGTGCGAAGATTATCTGCTCTGTACCTCGTGTCGTTCGGTGCTCGTCCGCTTGTGATGAGTAAACCACGTGTCATTTTTTAGCACCTGTGACTTTCTTCTCCAACATTTATCTTGTTTCATGACCTTCCTTCTCAACTTTTCTATGCGCCGGGGATCCTGTGTGGAACACACCTTGTGCATAGATTCTGCATTCTTTTAATTTCACACTAAATTGTGCTTTCATCCTTCCTTTCTTTGAACATCTTTGTTTTGGTAAGAGAAGTTGACTCTTAACTTGTAATCTAATCTAAACGTGTCTCATTCTGTCACCCTTGTAGACAGTTGTTTAAGATATATTGTTTAACGCTATAGTAACCGTTTAGTTCACAACTGTGTGCATGGGTTTGAGCCTCTCTACTTTTACAGTTATAATTTTATTATGTATTGATTGTTTGCTCCTTGTTATTTAGTTGGTTTTGCCTTACTTTGTCATGCAATTCCTTTTTCGTGATCGCCGCATCGTGCGACTAATCTTTACAATTACGAGGATCCTCGATGCTGTTTTGAATGATTGAAAATTATTTAGTTTACTCGCGCCTTCAAAAATGACTGTTATATCGAAGTTGGGCTACAATAATTTAATCGTAAAAATCTTCATTTAAGGAACAAAAAAATAAGCTGATGCAGTTACAGGCGCAGGTGCGCAGTAGTTGACTTGTGTGTCTGTGCTACGGACTTATTCTTTTTGTGTGTTTTTACTGCGTAACGGACGAACGGACGCGTCTCTTGTTAAATATAATGTACATTTTTGCCGATAGCTGGAGCTCGTTTATAAAGGCAATGTGCTTTTAAATGTTTTCTGGAATGATGTTTCCCGCAATGAGACCTGTGTAGTCAACGGCTGTGGTGATCGACTGGAGTCGCACCTCACGAACGATAATATTGTGGTGGTTTGTAACCTTATGTGTCAACTGTTAATAATTAAATTTGTTTGTTGCTTCTCATGTGCTTATCCTCTGAGTAAATTCCATACCATTCTCAGGTCTATTTGTCTCATATGATGTTCGACTTCTGATACTCAACTTCTCTCGTATGAAATTTGAGTTGTGATGAAAGTTTGATCTGTCACGAAAGAAATTTGGTTCATCTTCATTACAATTGTAGTTCTTGTGAATAAAATTTGATCCGACTTTGGAAAATTAGTTCTGTTATTTGAGAGACCTCTTTTAGATCTACTAATAATTGTTATAACTCCTACCCGATGGCACTACGCTAATAAAAACAGTCACTATTGACGAACTAATACTACGCGATGTATACGCACATACGAGTATATATACATAAATGTTGCAATTTATATATGCTTATTTTTCATGCACGCAATTTGAATTTTTAATGGCAATACGGTAATATAGGTGAACAATTCCACTGTAACACAATGTTATGGAGGAATGTAAAGATGCCTATTTATGGACAAATTCGAAAGGGAATGGAATATTGATGGGAATTTTTTATTTATCGAGATTTTTCAATGCCTGAACTTAATCTCTAAAGCCCTCAGGGGGATACAACTATTGTATCTATGGGAACTAGCGCTCCCAGAGGGCAAATGTGAGGACCCGAGCTAACGGTTAACGCAACGAAACTCAACGAAACTCAGCGAAACGCAACGAAACTCAACGAAACTCAACGAAACTCAACGAAAGGCAACGAAACGCAACGAAACTCAACGAAACTCAACGAAACTCCACGAAACTCAACGAAACGCAACGAAACGCAACGAAACTCAACGAAACTCAACGAAACGCAATGAAACGCAACGAAACGCTGCTTACGACCTACTTTAAATGTCCCAGTAACTTTGTTTTTGCAATTGAATTACCTGTAATGATAAACTGTAGAATTGATCGGTTTAACTTTGGCCTGAAGGCCAAAGCGACAGCTAAATAGTTTATGACCGAAGCTGTCGTTAAATGAGTTATTATTATTATTATTATTATTATTAATCTCTAACCTTTTCAGAAAGGAATATAACGAGAAATACAAATTTAAAAATTCAATTATCGCATATTTTAATAATTTTAAGGTTTACATCAGAAGTAACCGCTCAAAGGGACGCACCCGGTCAGGTGCGACCTACGGTTGGCGAATACGAATAGGTGCAAGCCCAATAAAGCAAGTTCTACTAAAGTTGAAATTTTACGTGTTCCCTTTACCACGTTTACTGGCATCGAAATTAGTGAAACGATTATCATAGTTTTTTCGAGTATATCTTTTTTCGTGTATT
>JACJUY010011453.1:0-25351 GCA_014220935.1 Platorchestia sp. MABIK
CTGTGAGGCTGGGAGGAGTGTGGTGAGGCTGGGGGGAGTGTGGTGGGGCTGGGGCGAGTGTGGTGGGGCTGGGGCGAGTGTGGTGAGGCTGGGGGGAAGTGTAGTGAGGCTGGAGAGTTGAGGGAGTGCTGTGAGGTTCAGCTCACAGTACTACAATAGCTTTACTACCATTAGTGGTGCATTAAAGCTATACCACGAATGGGTGTTTTAAGAAGCTGCGTCTTATCATGCACAACACAAATCTCACAAGCATAATAGACAACCTCAACCCCTCAATTGAACGCAAATCAAAGTTTTGCCATAAATGTTTATCTAACGCTCATTTGATATGCCGTTTTGTCACTGAAATTGTACAAAAGTGCTGACCTTCAAAAAGGAAAGCACTTTACCCTCTAGAAAAAACTAATTTTTAATTTGTGTGCAAATAATCCTCGAGTCGTTCTAGATTCACCTCCCTTTCTAAATTTCACGTGAAAAATGTTCGGAAGTTTGTGTTCAGTCAAATATTCGCTCATTCATTCAGTGGAAAGAATTAACACTTAACCGCCATGGGTGAAAGTAGAGTTTAATATTCAACTCAAATTCATAGTCAATTGTAGTGAGAATTTTTGAAAATAGCAAACATTAACTAGATCGTGCCTTCTTTTAGCTTTTATGAAGTATTCATGAAACTAGAGTTTGTAACCACCGGGTCGATCAGCAGCATTATGAAAATTTCCTGCGTGTACCATCAGTGGCTCACTTGGCACTTAACGTATTAACAAACATGTTTGATATTTATCTAGGTATAGTGCACAAAGTTATACCATCACACAAAGTAAAATGCAGGCTCTCATCAAAAATGTACTGTGATCTATTTTCTACGTTTTTCACGAATTATTTTTATCGAAACGGGGAACGTGTCATTCGTCAAGTCAGGCAGCAAAATTTCTCGATGTGAAGGACGTGTGATTAGGCTAAATATTTTTATGCAATGCTATTCTTTTGGAAGCTCTATAATTGCTGAAATGTTGGTTTATCTATGTCAGCTTTTCTAGCTTCGAGTGAATTGTCTCAGTGAAACCTCTATTAATTTTTGAACAAAAATCATTTCTCTGATGAATAATTTGGTCTTCGCTCTAAAAAACTCAAAACACAGGCTGTATTTTTTATACCATTTATAATACCTTTATTCTAATATAGATGAAATAATGCTTGTTTTCTCCGTATTTCTTGACTTGTGAAAAGCATTTGATTGTGTGGACAATAACATATTACTCTCGAAACTGCTCTGTTATGGCATTCGATGAGTTGCTCATGATTGGTTCAGATCACACCAAACAAATCAGAAGCATTACGTTGTCATTGATGATGCACAATCGGAACTTCAGTCAATTAGCCATGGAGTTCCACAGAAATCTGTCCTTGGGCCTCCCCTATTTTTAATCTTTATCAACGATGTTGTTAAATCTACATCATCTTTCAAATTCATACTTTTTACCGATGACAGCACGCTTTCAACGGTTTTTCAATGTGGTTTAAAGTTATAAAAATTAGCCGTAACATCGGTAAAATAAAATATGTTAAATTCTCAAACAAGAAAAATATCTCTTCCTCGCATTAAAATGGGCGAAACTGAAATCGAAGAAACCAACTCATTTAAGTTCTTAGGCATCAAAATAGAACAGCATCAGACCATCAAAGAGCACATATCGCTCAAATTAGTACTAAAGTTATCAAAATCCGTCAGAATCATCTATAAAATGAAAAATTTATTGCCTGAAGAAGCTTTGCAAATACTTAACCGAACGCTCATTTCACCATACCTACAATACGGAATAGAAGCATGGCACGGAAAAAAATAAAGGCAATATACTCTTTATCGGCAAAAATAGAGCCATCATAGCGGTAAAGAAACTAGAATTTAATGCTCACACAGGTGATTAATTCAAAAGTTTAAAGATACTTAAACTTCTGGATCTCTACAAACTCTCCATGTGTAATTTCATGTATGAAACTTGACCAATGATTGAAACAAAAACCTCAAATAATTATTAACTGCACAAACTGGTCATCACGACCATTTAACCCGTAATAGAAGTAACTTCATGCTTCCTTATTCCTCGAAAGCTAGGTTACAATACAGTATCCCTTTCGTTGGAACTAAGACTTGGAACTCAATCTCTACGGAAATCCGTAAAAGTAATTCATACAAAGTATTCAAAATAAACTTCGATTCTCGTTTCCTGTTTGAATATTAATGATGTAAGATAACCAAGTCAAATCTTTTCTCCTGAATGACTAATCCTGATAGGGTAATTTGCCATGGTTAATATCATTGATCTTCAGTCTGTTCTCAAATCACTTCTAGAATATACTGTTGTCATCTAGCACGAATGAAATATCTTGTAAAATTCATCATCGAATCTCGGGTAAACTAGTTTATTGATCAGTTTAATGCGTAGCTAGGGTTAAGTGAATCAGGTCAACTAGACTTGAGAAACAATCGTCATTGTACTAGACTTAAATAACATTTTTCTTCTGTATCGCTTGCGATAAATAAATTGTTTAAATTGTTTTAATTTTGAAGGGATGAAATGAGAAAGCCTCCACATTCTTCATTTATTCGTGTGTCTTGGGACAGTTTAATCTTTGACTGTGATGAGTTGATTTGAATTTAAAATAAAGTCTTGTCATTCCCTGCTGATGTATGGGGGACTTGCTGATAATACAGGAATTCAATGAACACTTCGAGTGTGTACAAATTCTGTCCAATGCATCTGCCCGACTTGGATTGAAATTTGGAAACTTGAATCATGGTTTCTAAGTCCGTAGATTATAAGGGCTTGCTGGGCGCTCTTGAATTCCTCGAAGACACAGTAGCCGTGTGGCTGATCTCTCTCCTCTAGCGTGTGAATGACCTCAAAGTTGGAATCAAATTTAATTAACTATGCCTGCCTTTTTTATTAGGAATGTGGACAATATTGACCATTTAATACGAGTCTCTGCCGCTGCCACAAGTGTGCAAAAACAGCTGATGTCTGAGCAATTGTTATTTCTGTTTAGGCAAGCAAAAGTTGTGCGCTCAAATTCCTTACTTTGTTTAATTTGCTTATAGGGTTACATCACTAGTTCGTTATAGGCTTGTTTTGCAGCTATACGACCTTCAGACTTGCATTGTTGCAAAAAATGGTATTCTTAAATTTCAAGTTCATTGTTACATAGCAAGTCGGTTAAGTTCATTAATTATTTTCTCAACGTTATCATAAAATCCCAAAAGTAGTGAGAGGCGTTTTCAAAATCTTCGTTTTCCCCGCCTCAGTTACTGCAGCATGGGTCAAAAGTCTGAGGAGAAATTCCGAATTTCACTCACAGTTAGGCCTTACGATTTGTTCTTTTTAAATTACTTCAATAAATTAGTGTGAAATCTAGATTTTCGATACCATGAACACTTTCCCACAAAACTCTTCACTCTCTGCTGCAACATGACCCATTCTCCTTCCACGTTTAAAGTATTTTTATATTGTGTGATATTTACCACGGTTGTCTTCATTTTTTCACCTTAACTCCCGTTAGTGATAAAACTTGTGTGCACTTCATTTCAATTCCGTTTTACTGTTCTATTTAGAGCGATGTTGGTTCAGCAGCGAAGCATGAGTCAGGGAATTCCATCACTATTCGCGGCTCAAATTGGTCACCTCGAAGAATCGCTTAGCAAAACGTCGGCATCTCGAGCTGTGCTCCGCTGTTGGCATCTCTTTGGCCGGTGGAGGACCCGAACTATGCTCCTGAACGCTCCTTTCACCGAGAAATTTGCGTCCAACTCTAATTTTCGGACCGATGCTGAGCTGCGTTCGCCTCCAAAGTTGTGAACAATTGACCCAAAATGCATGGTGAATGCCGTGCTTTCTGCCCCGCGACTGAGCTCTAACATTGATTGAACCTTGCCTTTGTAGGTCATACAATCGAACAGACGGCTGTCTTGTTTAACTTGCGAACTTTTCACGCGAGTCTCCAGCGCTCTCTCTACAAAGGACTTTTTTAGGACTTTTGGACGCCGTTGACGTACAGCCTGAAGTACCCTAAAGCGGCGCCTTTGGGCGAGTGCCTCAAGAAAAGCAAGGAAATTAAATACAACCTTTCCAGAAGGCAAAAGAACGACATAGGGCGGTTTTAATAAACAGTGCTGCTCTTTTTCATGCAACTGTTGAATGAATCAATGTCTTTTACGAAGATGCGCTGAGCGTATACTTATAAAAGACTTGGAACATATTCTAATACTCTGATATCCTGGAAATCTGAAATTACCTTTGGAATTTCAATTAGGTGCCTTTGACTGTCCACGTTCTTAGAGGAAAGAAAATGAACCAGAACTGACTTTGATGAGGATAAATGTATTGCTTCAAGAGTGTGTTAATGTACATCGCTTTTGTGCATCAAATTTTTTTTAGATAAAAAAATTAATTGCAAAAAAAAATTTCGAAAATTTTGTTCACAATTTATGAATTTATTTGATACACTAATCGTGATAACGGGATTGAGTTAACTCGTTCACACATTTCCATTTTAGTTGTACGCATCCAGTAGATCATTGTTGCATTCACAATATAATTAGTAAACGTTCACAACGTGTTGAAAAATTCACAATTCTACTATTCCACAATTTTTCGAGTTCATTTTCGAAGTCGTTTCGAAGGTTTCTTCTTTTCCCCACGCTTAGCTTGATGATGTAATGTTCTCGTCAATCGTCAATATTGAATGAAATGTGCTCGCTAATGTTCAATGTAATAATCTCGCCAATGTTCGTTGTAATATTCTCACTATGATTTCTTGTTTACAGCGGTCATATGTGTTTAGAAAACCGCGATCATGTCTCCATGAGGGGCATAAGATTGGCTATTCGTTGCAGTTAGTCAGCTTTGTCTGTTCTATGATGTTAGTTACCTCAACTGCAGACGCGTCTTCGGGACTTCCTTCTCTCATGTTCACTTTGCTTCTTTCAGTTTTCCTTCCTTCTTCGCTATTTGTACTTTGTCTTTACTCCCTCTTCCTTTTCCCCTCAGGGGGATGCAACTATTGTATCTATGGGAATTAGCGCTCCCAGGGGAACAATGTGAGGGCCCAAGCTAAAGGTTAGGTAGGCTTTCTTTTTGTTAAAATAACATAGGTTTTTGTTTTGTTACGGACCAACTTTTTTCGGTTCACTGCTGTCCTGTTTTTTCAACACCTACTACTTTCTTCTTCAACTTCTTAGGGGGGCTTGAACTAACTAATGATCTAATCGAATCTTTTTTCGGTTCCCTGCTGTCCTGCTTTTCAGTACCTACTACTTTCTTCTTCAACTTGTATCTTATTTCATGAACTTCTTTCTCAACTTACTGTTTCTAAGCCCTTTCTGCATAAATTCTTCATTCTCTAATCTCCAAACTAAATGGTGTCTTCTTCCTCCCTCTCTTCGATACGCTCTTTCCTATAGCGGTTAGGGAGGCATAAACTAACTTATAATCTTAGTCTTTTCTCACTCTACCTACTTCACTATTTGTGCTTTGTCTTTCCTCACTAATCCTTCTTAACCTGCCCTTCCTATGGTGAACATTCCATGTACACGAAGCGTGCAGGGTATTGTGTGCGGGAACACACCTCGTGCATAGATCCTTTGTTGTCTGTGGTCCACACTAATCCATTTTTTCGCACTCGTGAGAGTCTAAAACTGAATAATAAAATTATAATGTTGTTGTGACCGAGTTCGCTGTCAATGTAACGTGTGCTGTACCATGACCACGGTGCTTCACCCTCGTGCCCCTGCTTCCCCTCAGATGCAATTATTGTATCTATGTGAATTAGTGCTCCCAGAGGAAATGTGTGAGGTCCCAAGCTGAAGCTTAGGGAGAATTTCGCGCCGTTGAAGTAGAAGAGTTCTCGATTTTCTTTTTCTGGGCAAGTTTTCTCTGTTTACTCGTGCTTTTTTGGCATCTATTACTTTCCTCTTTACCTTATATCTTGTTTCATAAATTTCTTTCTATCTTGCTGTTTTCATGCACAAATTGTGGCGACACGTTATGGTCATAAATTCTCTACTCCTGAATTAGATAATTAATGGTGTATTCGTCTTCCCACTTAATGGAACACCTTTGTTAAAGGTTGGAAGGCTTCACCTTACTTATAATGTGATCTAACCTACATGCTCAGTTCTCAGGTTATCTATTATTTAACTCATTGTGTTGAATGAATTAATGCCAATTTTCTCTTCATTGCTTATAGAAGACTAAGCAGATAATTAAGGATCCAAATGATATTCTTCCGCTCAAATACCGAATTATTTTTGCACCAATTTGAGGGATTTAACAGGTTGGTAAACCTTTGTTGATTTAGTAGCCCGTCATTTTTCGTTTCAAGTGTGAACGAGAAAATTTTGTTAACTAACTTCAAATCCGGAAAGCTTCTGTGAATTTTGCGATGAATGCCGCTATCGATCTCCTCGGGTGAATACAACTATTGTATCTATGTCAATTGCACTCCCTCGGCGAATACGCGAAGTCCTGAGCTAAAGGTTAGTTAGGTCTTCTTTTTTTTTTAAATAGAATTGGTTTTGTTGCTTTGTTACGGACCATCTTTTTTTGGTTCACTGCTTTTCTGCTTCTCAGTACCTACTACTTTCTTCACCTTTTATCTTGTTTCATGAACATCTTTCTCAACTTACTATTTCTATACACCTTGTACATAGATTCCACGTTCCCTTAACTCCATACTAAATAGAGCCTTCATCCTTCCTCTCTTTGAACATCTTTGTTGTGTTAAAGGAGGCTAAGACTTTCTTACAATCCGTCAATTAATCGATGGCGTTATCGATGCATTTACTACGCTAAATGCTCGGAACGACTCCAAGAATATCTTACGAAGTCGATAAAAAAATACATTACTCTAATGTGTTTGCCTAAAATTTCAACTGGACTCGAGGGTTGCTCATCCATCGAGCGCTTTACACGGCGATACTTGACCAGAAAGTAAAAAAATTCTATGACTTGAATTCATTGCTTCAGCTCTTTAAAGAATAGAAGCGAGAGTTACGACACGGGATTTTCAAATTTCCAGGAGCGAATCAATGTAAGACAAAGAATACAAAGAAGTTTACGGCTAAACTCATTAGGGGCTTTTGGCACTTAGAACTTTTAATGCGCACGGGGCCGGGCCTTAAGTTCTTTAATGTGGACTTCATTGGGGGAAATTTGGCTCGGGTGGGCATAAAAAAGGATGAACCGTACGGCGGGAGAGCTGAGCTGCGCATGCTAAACTGGCCGGCAAATTGGCCGGATGGATCACGACGAGATTCTGGACTACGGAGAGGGAGGGATGAGCGTGGCGAGCAGGAAAGGAATGAATAAGTTTAATTTCGAGAAAGATCGTACGTACTTATGAACCTGAGAGAGGGAAAATGGGGAATGGGAGAGCGTGAGGTGGTTGGGAGTTGAGAACGCAATAGAGAGCGAAGTGACAGATTTTATACATCGAAGGGAGTCGGCATCGAAAATTTTTGTGTCAGTCTACGGCTACCTCGAAAGGGGCTTTTTTTATGGTTGAAGCTTCCATAAGTATCGTAAAATATCGCTACACAAATGAAGGAACCAGTCGTATAGTGGTTGCTTTTGGGCACCCATAAAGCAATTTGAGGCTACACAACGATGAGAGCGGTATAAAATTTGAAAACAATTCGAGTTAGAGCCTAAAGTTAAAACATAAATAACGTCAAACAATGACAGGTGTTCGTTCATTGGCCAGCTTGTAATTCATTACTCTTATAAATTTTTCAAGTCAAGATGTAAAACACACGATAAACTCAACTCAGAGTTGTTATGGGCGAAAAATTTGAAAACGCCAGTGTTCGGCAATATTCGTAAGGCAAACTAGAAGAAATTTTTAAAGATACAGTATATCGCTATTTTGTCTTCTGCCGATTGGTAACATTGATATTTTCATTAACTAATTACAAGAGTGACTCCGAAATTCGAAAAAGTCTTAGCAATATCAGAATGAACAAAGCGCTTGTAGGATTTCAATATTTTTTGAGCCTAAAAAATAACTGCTTATGTCCCATAAACTAAGTAAACCCTCTCGTAAACGTGATGCGGATGTATCTGATTATGACGCGTAAAGCGAAAGAACTTATTTCAATTCTCTCATATTTTTTTGACAAATTTGTCGGTCTTTTACGAGACGCAAAAATAGAGCGTAGACACTTTGGACAAGGAGGTCAGGGGTTCAATTCCACGCAACTGCGCGGTACGTTTGCCGAAGCAGGTGGCTTCTCTGGTGATGTAAAAAAGAGAGAGAATGACTCTTTACGTAGTGAGCTTGTATCTAACTTTCCCTCTTTATCTCCCACTTCCCAAGTAAAAAGCTGAAAACTGTAACAACTACAAATATGAGTTATTTTAAGATGGAGTGAACTACTAAATTTCCTTCGATGTTCCTATAACCATCCATACAGCAAACACAGAAGCCCTCAGGCGACAGCCCTCTTATCAGCAAGCGTCGAGTTTACCATGGTAGATGAAGACTCTGCTAAAACTAGATGATGGTTACAAAAATTCGGTCCCTGTAGGGACCATGCAATTGGCGAACGCTGATCCAGTATTCATGCAAGGCATGAATTAAATCCCACAGTTTAGAGGTTTCTTTAGAGTTGTGGCTTCCATTCCTTAAGAAAACGAGATAAATACGCATTTACTTCTGATATTCATAGAGAAAAGAGCAGCTGGTGAAGATAACAGTACTGAACCAATAATTGGGTAATTTTATATATATATAAGAAATCAAAGAAAATGGGTTAATTGTGATTATACGTTACAATGGATTGTGTATTTTTCATGACAAATTTTCAACTTTTTCTGTAAACTCAAAACTGTAAGCTCGAATTGAGTGAGCAACGTGTTTAATTGAAGGAAGAGTGAGATGCAAACTCATGTCTATTCGCATTTCAACACTGTAGTATCCTGAGTGTTGGTTTTTCTTATCTTGAAAAGAGTTATTTTTCCCGGTGGAATTGCTCAGGCGTAAACTAGTTGGATGACGATCTTATTAGCGTGCCGGAATATTAAGGCCTACCGTGACTGAATATTTTTTGCTCCCTTTTAGTGCTGTGAATGAGGAAATGAACGAATGGACGGATGTTTACATCCTTTAAAGGCTGTAAATAAGAGTAAATCAGTGAGAAGTAGGATATTTCCCACTTTTTAAAGCTGAAAATGTGAGGAAAAGAACGAGTTATGGAACGTTTACTTCGATAGTGCTGTAAATATTTGAAATGATTGATGGATGTTGGTACATATTTACTTCCTTTGTGCTTTTAGCTCTCGATTGCGGAATTTCAGCAGTTGATTTAGAAATTTAAATCCCGCAGCCAGTCTATTTAGCATTTTTGTGTTACGGATTTGTCACCCGAGGATCATTTGTTATTCGTAGCACGAGTCAATTGTGAGACCAACAGTTCATCACTCGAGCGTCCTCCAAGACATTTTAATCAGACGCTGAATTACAGCCTTCTCGTTTGCACGGCACAAAAAACACAAGTTTCATCTAGACTAAGAAACTCGGCGTTTTAATTCGGATCTAAATTAAACCGAGCCGCTTGCATGACAGAGAGGAAAACTCCCGCTGAGAATAAAGCGAAATTTTCCTCGCCGATGCACTCATTTTGTCTGGGCGATTTTTACTGGGAGGCGTTTGCTGAGCGTAATTATTGAAGCAGTTAGTTACCTATCTGCTTCTATTAAAGGTTGTGGGGCGCCATCTCGCGGCCGCGCTGCGTAATGAGCTTTGTCGTGGATGACAGTTTTAAGGGCTGCTGTGCGCTGCGGTGTACACCAGCAGCTCGTGAAATAAGCAGAAACAGATGCTCTTCTGCACCGCGTCTGCTTGATTAAACGACTTGTGAGACTTGCCTCATGCACCTCACCTCTATCTGGGGAGAATTTGTTTCGATTCGTAGGTGTGCTTTCTATTTCACCCAGTGGTTAATGCGTGTGCAAATACGTATAAATTTGTATTAAAGACCTGAGAGTAAAGAATAGTACCCAACTTAGTACCCGTTTGGGACTTTGGGACAGGCTGAGAATGGGCCGTTTGGCTCGTCTTTGTTGCTACTTTTCATTCTATTCTACCCTACTTGAAGAATGAATTTATGCCGAGCGTTTCTAGACGAGTGTTTGATGTTGATTTTTTGGTATAAATGAAATTACGCTAATGTTCGTTGCTACGTTCTGTGTCTCTCAGTTGAGACTAAGGAATATGTTGGCTGGGTAAGTACGTAGGTCAAATTATAGCTTTTCTACAAAATTAAGAGTTGGGATTATGCAGCATCCATTGATTTTCTCTCAGCATAACATGTAAAACACTAAGTAGGAAGTTCCATAAGAGTTGAAAAAAATATGTTCACCTTAGTTTGAACGTTTGCGTACAATTACCAGTTACGGCTCCCCCAAAAAAATTCTACCCACTCATGAATTTTGGGAACAAAATCAAATTTCGATTTGTTTAATAATGACTCACGAGCGGGGGTAATAATTTAATTTTCTGTCTCCCAGTGAGTTTTCTTTTCAGTCTACTTCTACCCTTGTCGCCCTTCAGGCACGGCACACCATCGCACGCAACTCAACATTTTTGAAATGGAAAAATCGGACACGTTTGGATCCGCCGCCGTCGAAACAATTCGGTGATTTTAAACATCTTTGTAGCAAGAATCTATGCATGTGTAAGTTTTCAAAATAGAATCTCTGTGATTTACGTCAAAGTTTTACCGTTGGCAAATTCTAACTTGAAATATAATAGCAAGGATAGTCACTTACAACATAGACATTATTTCTTAGTGAGTTTAATATGCCAGGAACTAAAAATATACAGTAAATATGAACGATTCGACCACAAGAATCATCTTCAGCATCTGAGGAGACACAAAAAGAAATGATTCATACAGATTAAAAGAGATACATATATAGTCAACATTTGTGATTATTAACAGGAAATTTCCAAGGGGAAGGAAGATTGGACATCATTTAAAACTGGTTTGTCTTTCATGACAAAAAGAGAATCTAAATTTTGAAGACCAATTTGATTAGAAGTGGTTGCAATTGTCTGGAAATCGTCTAAACGAAGTGGCAGGTCGTACTTTTCTGCATGGGCACGCACATAGGAATGAGAGGGAGAAACAAGAGGCATATTGGTACGGAAGCTTCGTCCGGCGAAGATGTTGTCGATGTTGGGACTGAATTTTCTAACGTGGAGGCAGTAGAAGTTTTCCTGAATGAGCCCCACACTACTATATTGTTTCACTGGAGACCGGGTGGGTATTGTCAGGACAAATTTCAAGGTAGACGTACGACGTCGCCGTAACCTTAGCTAACCTGAATAAACTTGCATTTCTGTGCATTTTCTTCTGCATCTGTTCTGATGCCTCAATTACATTTTTTCTTCATTAATTAAGCCCTTCATACCCCATGTCCTCAGTAAGTTGCACGTCGAGCTGGTATTTTTAAATTTACAGATAATCTTATATCGTTCTGTTTCAAGAAAATTAGAATGTTTTCTTCATTCTGATGCCTGTTATGGCTAATTTGTTATCATTTCTCGTTTTCAGATCTTTTCAGCGGATCAAAATGTCATTCCGGCTCAGCTTTCTAGGTAGCATGGTACGGTAAGGAAGACGACGGCCACTCCTTTCAGGCTGTATTAGTAGATAGTTCTCGTGTTTGAGCTCACTCGGGCCGCTGGTATAACCTGTTGTAACGGAGTGAGGGATGATCGAGTCTTCCAGCACTGGGGTTTTGGTTTGGCCCGAACAGATTTTAACGGAGGGTTCTTAGGCATCACAGTTGGTGAAAAGTCAAAACGAGGCACTGAGGAGTAAAGTAAATGAAATCTCTTACCACCAAGCTCAGACAACTGACTATATGCATAGTTTGTTGGCTACGCTCGAGCTTTTGTATGCTACATCATCAGCTCATTCAATTTCCTTAAGGCGGAAATACAACTGAAATTTATCCATAAAATCGCCTGCCTGAATTTTCATATGTTAATACGTCCACCGGTGGTCACTTGGAGTTTCATAATGCTGCATACCGACCAGTAGTTACGAATTGAATTTTCATAAATAATTGAACCTAAATGAAGGCATGATAAAGTTGATGCTTGCTATCTTCTAAATTGCTTACAATAATTGACTTTAAATTTGAGTTGAACATTGAACTTCCGTACCCGCCGCAGTTAACGTATTAAAAAGGTACGAATACTCGTGTGGCCACTTCAAGTTGACAATGTCAATGGAATCAATTGAGGCTATAACGTTTACGTCACGGCTGGATGACTAACATATTTTTAGTTTAGCTCGGCCATTTCATTTGAGAATTTTGGTCAACATGGTATAACTGGCATTTTTTATTCATTTAGAGATGCAAATACTCCTGTGTTAAATAATTATTCAGGAAGATCTATTTAATAAATTTAGCTATAATATTTTGCAGAAGTCAATCTGTGTATATTTGCGAAATGAATAAATTACTTTTTCTGAAAGACCGAATTCAAAGAATCATACGTAAATTACCTAATTAATTAGTGAACATTGTTTTGAGAAACGTGGCATGGTTGCTTTCTAGATACTGAAATAAAAAGTATAAAAATAACTATTTAAGACACATTCTAGTTAACATTCATTCTTGATTAGGAATTTATACACATCAATGGTAATGCAGTCTCTTGATCTTCTTTTTGTCTGTATCTCAGCCGTAATGTGTTGATCTAGCGGGGCACGGGATGGCTAGCAGGGAATTTTAATATGGTTTTAAGCAATTCAGGAATTTAAGTTCAGTAATATTGAATTAAAATGTGGATTTAAAAAAATTAAATTTAATGACATTGAATTATAATGTTTTCAGAAATTAGAAATTATAAATTTCATAACATTGAATTTAACAGGGGTGAAGGAGCAAGTGTAAGGACCGAGTATCAACGGGAATACAAAGTTTCCGGTTCGATTGTAAAATAAGCGGTTTATTTATATTTCATTGAACTCCCAGGCCTAGTACTAGCTAACCAGTGTTGCCCCTTCGGGAATGGTCTTAAGAAACAAAATATCTTGCTTTTTATCAATATTTCAAGAAGAAAGTGTGCCTGCAATTAATGTTTTAGCTCGTTTAGTGAAAGAAATGCTAGAGATATAGGTAAAAGTATTCTCGAATAAAGGTAAAGATGAGAGTGATTGTAGAAGTTTGTCAAGTTCACTAAACTTAATCCACCCAAGAAAATTTCGGCAGTATGACATCATTTTCGATTGGCATGAGTCTCAACAAAGTCAAATGTTATTATGGGAAATGCAAAACCTATTTTAGACCCTCACTTAAGTAGTAACGAAATTGTTGCTCTCATATTTTAGAATAACTAACGGAAATCATCAACTCCGGAGTGAAAATATATGGGAAACTAGAAAAAGGCGAATAACAAAATGAAATTCAATTTAGAATACGATGGCATTTATATTCACGGTGTAATTTTGTGAATTTGTGTTTTTCACGCTTCACAACCATAAACATCGGATATAGCTCCTCGAATGCTGTCAAGGCTTCAAGATTTCAAGAAAATTCATGGAACTCAGTGCAGTTCTTCAGCCACTAATTCTTGGAAAAAATTATCAAGTTATTATGAAAGTTCCCTGGAGATAAGTGAGTGCTAGGAAGTAGTACGTCAAACTTCAAACAAGCCCTAGATCAGTTTCTTTTCCATTGCTGTAGGTATAGTTAGCTCAGCTCTGCATGCTTTTGGTACTTCTTTTGCAGCAGGCATCATGTTCGTTATGGCGTTGATGCATTTACGTTGTCGTACTGCGGCATGATGAATGTTATGCTTGATTAGTTTGCATACAAATTTGGAGGCTAAAGAAAGCAGGTTACAAAGATTAAAGACTCCAGTTAGCACTGAAAAGAACATTCGACAAAACTCACCAAAACTGAGCATTGAAGCAATACCTGCGCCGCACCAGCCAAAGCTGGAGGATACCGATGACCCATGGTAGACCAAAGCAGACAAGTCTCACTCAATCCGAAGACTCAAGTGTAGAACTAAAGGGTAAATTGAGACATCAGTGAAATTTAGCTTCGTTATCTACGGAGCCGCTGTTATTTAATTAACAACCATTAGTTCCAGACGTTGTAAAATTGTTTTTTTCTTCAGTAATGCTATTAGCTTATCAGTGTTTAATTACTTGAAATAAATAAGAAATGAACGTGGAAGAGAAGACCTTTCACTTTTTTTCGCCCGAGTTTCGTACATTTTATATTTGTCGCCCGAGCGAGCAACAAAATTTTCAGTAACTACAAGGTCACACACACTGCAGTCGGTAAACAGAGCTCACTGTTAAATTTGCCGTTTTGAGATGGGATAGAAAGCTTGAAAATGAAGTTGATGATCTGCGTTTGAGTGTCTCGTAAGAGTGGAACATCACTGCCCTTTCTCAGACAGAATTCTTTTTCAAATTTGCAAAGATTTATCATATTTTTATTACACATCAAACGGACCATTTCAATGCCTTGTCTGTTTTGGTTCATCTATAGTTGTTTTGTCATGCCGACAAAGTAAATGTCATCAGGAGCTTGCGAAACGTCAAGCCAAACTGTATATGCCTGACTGGTCGTAGACTAGAACTGCACACATCTGGTCTCTAGCCTAGTGTCGCTAGCCGTTTGAGTTCAGTTAATTTCTTAGGCTGTAGTGGCTCTAATAATTTATCTAGCTTATGTCAACAAAGTTGAGTCGCCGGCTCATGACCAACCATGGACTTTGCTCAGAGTGTAAACTTGAATTCATTTCTAGACAATGAAATCGATGGTTGATTTTCTTCGTTGTGGGACCAGAAAGCGAGCAAATCAATGTGTGTTGCACATCGATCAGGTCACGTTAATATTTTCGTACTTGATTCTCGAGTTGGGTTCTGCATAATTCTTCCTAAACTCATGATTTTACTAAAATGATTGCTAGTTGATGTGTGCTAGAGTTCAGAGACTGTTTTACAAAGGCCGAGTGCATGATCTGACTCAACTTCGGACACTTTCTTTTCATCTTCTACGAAAATGATCAAGGCTATCAATTTTTCTCCTGGTACTGTGTAATTGATGACATATTTTTCATGACCTCACCGTTCACGAGATGTTAATTGTTGCAATAAGAAAGAGAAAAGGTAATTGCATTTTCTGTCACCTGCAATCATTCTCATCGAGTTTCGTTGTGCAGATTTTGGTGCCTTCGCGCAATCCGATTTACTCGATTGACTCTCTACTCTTTTCATGTAGACGTAATTTACTTAACAAGAGTAACTCACGCAGATCATCTACCAAATGATTGTAACGTTGAGTAGTTTTAATTTACATAAAAATAGCTCATGTCGAAGGTATATTTTGAGAATTTCATGGGTGTCTCGTCTTGAATAAGCCCTGTGAAGAAGGTTTAATTAAACAAAGATCTGAACACTGGCGACGCGACTTGTGTGGCGCTCGCCTGAAGCGCTCACGACCTCTTCAGCGAAGTCCAATTAACTTGAAGTATCGAGCGTTACTTTCTGTGTTTTGGGGTTAAATTTCTAGAAGAGTTTTACGACACACTGCGCCTGAGCCTGAGAACTCGAGACGGTATTTTAATGACCAATACACGTCAGGCGTACGCCCGTAAACGCTGACTGCGCAAGCTGCCAATGTTAGCGAAGAGCGCGTAGTTTTTGGTCGTTTTTTCCGCTTTTGATCTAAGGCCATGTGACTAATTGGGCTCTTAGGACAACCAGAGCAGCTTTTCTTGATTAGTTTCAGCTAACTCATGTTCCCGCTGTAATAAATGAGAGCTTGTGAGCACAGTCTCAGCCACGTCGGAGGAAACCCACGTAGCTGCATCGTCTTATTGTTGGACACTCATTATAGTTTGATTAGTGCTTTTCTACTTCGCAATAGAAATTTGAGAGGAAAGTAATTCTTACTCGAATGAATTCCTTAAATGGAAATAATATTTTTAAATTACTCAGAAAAAGCGCCTTTGGCATGTCACAAGTTCTACAGTTTTACCAGTTTCATCTTTTTTTGAAGGTATAAAGTTTTTTGTTTTTGTCTTGCGTGAAGATAACAAAAAAAATCAAATACCTAATATGCCCCATGTATAGAATCCATTTTACAATTAAGTCCGTGAAAGGTAAAATTTACTTTTTTCATTGCTAAAAATTCTTAATTAACCATCTGCTGAAAATGACCTGCTGAACTGGCATTTATGTTTCAATTCATATAGCGCGTGCAATAACTGTCTCATATCTATCACACTAGTTTTGTGAATTTCATGTGAGCCAAACTATTGGATTCGATTATTGATAACGTTTAATATTCTTCATGATTGTCTGCGTAATTATGACCCCTTTACAGTTATTCATTCATAGCATCTGTGTAATGCTTGCTAGTTATTTATTTACTGCACTGTTATTTGTGTAATGCTTGCTGGTTATTTATTTACTGCACTGTTATTTGTGTAATGCTTGCTAGTTATTTATTTACTGCACTGTTATTTGTGTAATGCTTGCTAGTTATTTATTTACTGCACTGTTATTTGTGTAATGCTTGCTAGTTATTTATTTACTGCACTGTTATTTGTGTAATGCTTGCAAGTTATTTATTTACTGCATTGTTATTTGTGTAATGCTTGCTAGTTATTTATTTACTGCACTGTTATTTGTGTAATGCTTGCTAGTTATTTATTTACTGCATTGTTATTTGTGTAATGCTTGCTAGTTATTTATTTACTGCACTGTTATTTGTGTAATGCTTGCTAGTTATTTATTTACTGCACTGTTATTTGTGTAATGCTTGCTAGGTATTTATTTACTGCACTGTTATTTGTGTAATGCTTGCTAGGTATTTATTTACTGCACTGTTATTTGTGTAATGCTTGCTAGTTATTTATTTACTGCACTGTTATTTGTGTAATGCTTGCTAGTTATTTATTTACTGCACTGTTATTTGTGTAATGCTTGCTAGGTATTTATTCACTGCACTGTTAATGATTATTGCTCTCGTGTGCAATGCCCGTATGCTGCGTCCTTGTTTTTTACTTACGTAAAATCTAAAGACTTTTAATTCATGCTTAAACTTTCTTCAAATCTGCTCTTTACAGCAAAATGATGTTTGAGAGAACTTAATGTGTTAAAAAAATAATAGCAACCTAATAATTCCTAGTTGTAACTTGTATGGTTTGTAATATACGGTTCGTGAAGTTATAAAGGTGAAATCTTATATTAAAATGTTTAATTGGATATTCAAACTCATCATGACCATCTTGTCATGAACGACAAAACAACAAAATGAACAAAATTTCGTGCACTAGTGATAACTAATACCATAGCTTACACCTGATGCCGTGGTGCAATTTGTGGTCCACTGTTGGTATATTCTTTTAATAGTTCAATGCCTTGTATTTCCACGGGTTACAGTAGCTCAACCGATCGTATTTGCGTGTGCTAGTGCCTGAAATCACTCTTCAGTTTGTGATGAAAAAGTAGTCACTTCACAGCTTGCCATCAAAGTCGTGAATGCCCGAATTTCTTGCCTCTTCGTGCGTCTCTTAAGTCGCCGTTTGATCTTTGCGTTTAGCTGCTGCAGGTGCCTCAAAGTTTCTGATTCTGAAATCATCTTCAGGTTTTATCTCGTCACTTGAGTTTCTTCACTGAGCGACAACCACCATTTGCGAAAGACTTTCGAACTAAATTTTTTATGCACAATCATTGTTCAGTCATTAATTTTTTGACTCAAATATCCGTTGTCATCAAATTATTCCAGCATCTTTGGCTTCCTGCGCCAATTAATGCTTGACTAGGTGGCAAAAATTTAATTTGACAGAATATTTTATCTGAAGTTCTTCTTCGAAATATAAAATAAATATTTGTCGGTTCAAATCAGCTCCCCTCATTTGGTGTACCCCCGTACCCCCCCATTTGGAGTAAATTTTCGAACACTTTACTTCATAGCGTTTACTTTTCAGTGTACGTTTGAACGTGATACATTCTACTTAATTAAACTTTTAGTTCCGAAAGCCACGGCTCAGTTTTTGTGCAGAGTTCATTTTCACGACTGAATGCGAATTTTTCGTAGCGTTTACTGACCAGAGTATATGAACTTAAAAAATTCTATTCAAACGGTTGATTCCCATCACGCTTGGCTTATCAACATCGAGTTCATCATCATGATTGAAGGCGAATATTAAAATTCGAATTGCACGTTTAAAGCTCAAAAAAATCCACAGCTTTCTTCAACATTAGTCAGCGCCCTCTTTCGCGGTTCTTTAAACAAGAGAACTTTACTTTACTCCTTAAATTCTGAGCATGAACAGAGTGTGCGCTTTAGAGCAGCAAATCTCTTTTAATTTCACCTAAATTCAGTCACTCAGCAGGCAGAACGAGAACGCTATCGCAGACTGGGCAAAAACGGAGCAGGTCTGACGGAGCGGCAGCGAGGGTCGTCAGTGTTCCCTAATTAGACAAGTGATGAGACGACCAAACGAGACCTCGCGACCGCCTCGCCTTCCTAATGATAGCTTCAAGAGACTCGTAAACCTCCATTTGTATTGAGAACAAATTAGTTGAAGGCATAATTAGAGTTACGCGCAGGTATTCGCTCCGCTGATAACGCACACTTCTGCTTTGAAGGCGATGTATTCGCCAGCGATAATCTATCTTTGCTGCTGATTGGAGCGCCTTTATGCAGCGGCAAATGCGCGTGTTTGTGTAGCCGGCATTAGTTTTCAATTATTTTGCTGCGTAAGTTTCCCCGTGTCAAAGCGTATGCACTTCTAGGTGCCTATTTTGCCGTCATGAATGGTATAAGTGGATTCATCATTTGGATGCTTGTACAATTCAGTAAAATTTAATCTTCCAAATTACAGTAAATCACTACAGTATTTTTGTGAAAGGATGTCTCTCTTTATCTGGCATAGCAAAAGCTAGAAGTAAAGTTGTTGATTGTGTTAAATACTTTATGATGTACAGCATGTATGTACATTTAGATCAGCGGAAACACGGTTATTTCATAAAATGTTAGCGCTGAATTCTAGATACAGCACAATGGTTTAGTCCGTACAACTTCGATTAAAAATCTCCATCACCTCATTGTACTTATTTATAAATATCATTGATCGTGAGCTGATAATTAAATAGACTTAAAGTTACTGTAGAATTCATTGATAATACTAACCAATTCATCTGTGTTTCTGGTAATAGTTACGCTACTCGCATTCAGCCCTCCGCTGGTTGAGCGTGCGGGTGCTCGTTCATTGTTGCACCGTATCGCTATTGTGATCAACCCTCAGACTGAGAAGTTGAAGCAGAATTTAAAACGATTTCTGGTCGCAAACTTGAAATTTCCTTAAAACTTAGGAGCATTTTGAAGATTACGCATTTATACTCGTGATACCATTTGAAAAGTGTAACATTGGAGCCACTGGCTGGTGAGTATCTTAATCATAACAAGAATAACACAACAAGGTGGGTCTACCCTCGCGGGAATCTTCAAACTAAATCTTGAACTTGGATTTTGCTCTGCAGTAAAATTCTTGAGCTATAAACCAAACACTCAGAAATTTCTGCTTGGCAAGTAATTCTGAAAGGGCGATCTTCCGGCAAAGAGGGAGTGTGGAACCATTTTTTTATTTATTTATAGTTGCTTTGGTGCAGAACATGTTACCTTCTAATTATATTGAAATTTTTGACCTGGTTACTCCTGCTTTCAAGTCCCAATGGAATTCATGCTTTTAAATGCATTTGAAAAATTTATAGCTATACTTCATTAAAATGAATAATATTTTATGCGTTGAGAGTGGAAATATCAATTGATGAATCATGTTCTCAATGCACGTCCACTTTGGCTTGATGAACGCACGCTTTTATTGAGGGTTTAAGATATGCATAAATGTCCAGCGTCGAGTCTTTTGTTCTGTTCCCGAAATTTTGTAAAATTAAACTATTTAACCCTCTACCGCCTCACGTTCCCCACAGGGTACACTCAATAAAACTGCTCGTATATTTTATTTCTTGTCAAGTAGATGCTCTTATGTATTTTTTGAAGTTCACTGCCGAGTTGCAGTTCGTCTCTAATGTGATGTTGGAGACAACCTGATGCTAGAGCCACGTCTAATAACGGTGGTTATAATACCGGCAATATGAGTAGAAAAATTAGGCGGTAGAGGGTTAAGATTAAAAACAGCTGAAAATGCCTCATTGTCATTCCCCTCAGGGGGATACAACTATTATATCTATGGGAATTAGCGTTCCCAGGGAGAAAATGTGAGGGCCCCAGCTGAGAGTTATGTAGGCCTTCTTTTTGTTGAATAAAATTTTGGTTTATGTTGCATACCACCTTTCTTCTGTTCACTGCTGTCTTGTTTTTCAGTACCTACTACTTTCTTCTTCAACTTTGAACTTGTTTCAAAATCTTCTTTCTTAAGTTACTGCTTCTATGCCCTTTCTCCAGAGTTTCCGCGTTCCCTTAACTCCATATAATGAATAGTGCCTTCACCTTCCTCTCTTTGGATCGACTTTGTGACGGATAGGGAGGCTTAAACCAACTATTAATCTAATCTAATCCTGACATGTAATTCTATCAATTTATCGCAACAATGGATCTTAAATCCCCGTCGAGCATGTCATGAAAATTAGGAAAAAACATTTCCTTTCGAAAGCAAAACGTCTCTCGAATGCGATCGGATTGCTTGTAATTGCGTGTGGCATAAGATCTGCGTCTTGAGGACCCACAAAATTAGTAGCTTCTTTTTACGCAGTCAAGCAAGAACTCGAATGGTCGTCCATCATGGCCTCGACAGAAGCAATCTGTAGAGCAACCGTGTCACTTGAGCCTCCTGCGTCTCCGGCCTGAGCGCCGCGTCTCCGCCACCGTGCTGCACAAATTTCCCTCAAATCCGCGTGATGTGTGAACGGGCAGCTCGGCATTGTCGCATTCCTGCTCTCTGGCTGCTTCAAATTGTGGCATTCCTGCTCTCTGACGACTTCAAATTGTGGTATTCCTGCTCTCTGACGACTTCAAATTGTGGCATTCCTGCTCTCTGACGACTTCAAATTGTGGCATTCTTGCTCTCTTTCAACTTCTTGAAATTGTCGCATTCTTGCTCTCCATCAACTTCAAATTGTGGCATTCATGCTTTTGTTTCAACTTCTTGAAATTGTCGCATTCTTGCTCTTTGTTCACCCCAAATTGTGGCATTCTTGCTCTCTGGCAACTGCAAATTTTCATTTTCTTGTTCACTAGCAACTTCAAATTGTCGTTTTCTTGATCACTGGCAACTTCAAATTGTTGCATTCTTGCTCTCTGGCAACTTCAAATTTTCATTTTCTTGTTCACAAGCAACTTGAAATTATCGTATTCTTGATCACTGGCAACTTCAAATTGTTGCATTCTTGCTCTTTGGCAACGTGAAATTGGAACGTTCGTGTTCTCTAGCGACGTAAAATTGCGGCATTCCTTTCCCTGGTTACCTTAAATTGGCACTTTCTTGCTCTCTAGCGATTTGAAAAAGGACGCATTCATGCTCTCTGGAAACGTGAAATCACGACATATTGCTCTTTAATAACTTGAAACGGCTGTATTCTTTTTACTAGATTGTATTTAAGACTTCTTTATTATATCTTCATTACCTTTATCTCTATTCCTGTAGTGGTACTCTTAGAATCATTAATTACGCATCAATTTATGCTGCAGATTTATGCCCTCTGGACGCATAGAACAGGCAATAGGCTCACGTTAGTTAGGTTAGTCTATTGTATGCTATGGGGACTGGCGCCCCTAAATGAGATAGTGATAGGTTACCTCAGATGAAGATAGGACTTCGTGACATCTACTTTCCATGCCCACTTTACTTCTTTCAGTTTTCATGCTGTCTTCGCGATCCCTTCTTTTTCTTTTCTTCGTCTTCCTTCCTAACTTGCAGCTTCTATGCACAGGGTCTCCTGTGTGGGAACACACTTTGTGCACAGATTCTCCCTATTTTACAGTCCACACCAAATGGTCCTATCATTTCGCTCTCTTGAGATCGCCTTTGTAGTGGTTAGTAAGTCTTAAACAATTATAATAAAGCTGTATATTTAATATGAATTTCACATAATGGATCATATTCGTATTCATTGTATTATTTACTCACCAATGTTGAGGAATTCTTGCAGTGCGCTTGCCCAAAATTGTCATTATTACCAAATAACTAACGAAACAATAATCGAAATTTTGATTAACCTCGTGCGGTAATCAGAATGCTGATGTATTTACTCAGTGATTGTCTGATTATATGTAAGCTAGTCTTCATTTTAGAGTTGGGAACGTTTGTATTAAACTTTATCTCGAAATATGTCTCTCCGCAAGCCGCACAATCATTACACACAGACAAGCTCGTATTTAATATTGGGTCGGCCAAAAACTTTGTTCGTTTTTTTTTAATGTCGTCTTTTCGACCTTCTAAAGATCGTTGTCATATTCTTATTTTCTAAATATTGTATTCGGTACAGCGAGATGTTTACGTCAGTGTGCAATAAGCTTCCAAGTAGATCAGTTCGATCATTTTCGTTTGTATTCGAGCCCTTGAAATGGTGGAACAAGCAGAGCAATACCGACATTTAAGGCTTTTGACTTCAGAAAATAAAAGAAAGGAACAGAAACTACTCTATATGTATGACACATATTTCTGTAAGTTACTGTTGCTTCCTTTCTTTTTGTTCTATTTACTGCCGTTCATTCGCTAGATGAGCTGACGGGTGCTTTGCGTGACAGCTTCCCGGGAGAAGTTAATGCTGTGTTCTGCTTCTTCCGACCCGAATTCGTTCATTGATTGCAAATCGTTTTCCGCTGCTGGGTAAATGGTTTCATAGGAACCGCATATGTAATTAAAATTTCATTATAATTTTCTAGAACATTCTTGTTTGCATGCGTAAACTCTTTATCACTAGGTCGCTCTGCTTCAAGGCGCTAAAAACTACAATAGCGATTCTTCACTTTTAAATAGTTTTTAATTTCTCTCGCTCTTCTCACTGCATGTTTGCTACTGATTATTAGGCATTTGCTTAAGTCTACTTTTGTCAACACCTTTCTTGGAATTCAAACACCACCGATATGCTTGAACAGGCTAATGTAAATAACACGGGTCTTGCCTGAAACTGCGAGCTGTTTCAAGTATGCTCACGAGGATTGACACTCATCCTATTTAATACATAGTTGAGATGAGCGAAAACACTCCCGCTAGCTCCCTCACAACGTAATGGCCTCATTCTGAATAAAATCTACAGTGTAATTATAATTTTTATGGGCGTTGAAATGCATTTAAACATCACTTATTTCATTGAACTAGATCATTGCTAATTTGAAGATACTTCGTAATTTTCACGTCCATCAGCGGGTAGCGAGCGCCGACTTGCTTGGCCGCGGCTGCATAAGAGTTCATCAGCTGGGCCAACAGACCATAACTAATGACTGTACTAATTAGACAGCTCCTTGAGGTGCCCCACTGGGCCCCTCGCCTCTCTCGCCAGCATCCGCTCCCTTTTCTCGGGTCCACAAAATCCCGAATTATGCGTAATTCTATTCTTAGAATGCTGAATCCTGTGGTTTTCGAGTGATTCCGGTATTAGAACGGAGAATCGTGCAATCTTGCGGTAATTTTGTTCTGGGACGAAGTCTCTTGTAATCTTCGAGTGATGCTGTTGTCAGAACGAAGGACCGTGTAATCTTACGGCATTATGGTACTTGCTCAAAAATTTTTGCACTCCTAGAATGAGTCTGTCATCACGATGAATCTTAATTTTGATCTTTGGGTGATTCGGTTACGATACAGTGAATCAAATTTTTATGCAATTTTGTAATTAGCTCAAAGAATCGCGTGGTTCTCGCCGTGACCCAACAGCAACCAACAGAAGGAGTCTCTCGATATCAGAATGAATCTTGGCATGATTCATTGAGTGAAAGCTAGTCCTTAGACACAATCTTCTTGGTTTCGACACATTTCGTTCTGAGTTACTCAATTTCATTTCCAGACTTATTAAAGCATTTCTTAATGAGTTTTTCGTTATCACTCACGACTGGCATTTAGAACAAAGAAGTTCAAATGAAAACGTCGTTGTCCACATCAAAGGAATGAATTTTTCAATATGTCGAATAAAATTTAGTAATCATTGAAAATTTAGAATGATAACCTATTATGTTGTAACACTCGCCTGTTTTAACTTGTGTATTAGAAAACTTTTCAGTTTATTAGAGAAAAATAAGTCCATGGAACATTTCGTGTATAACTATTTTTACTTTCAGTGCTAACGCCATTTACTGCATTACGATCGAGGAGCTCGGCATGGTTCTCGATCAGTGTTTCCAAATGGTTCTCATCATCGTTGCACCGCAGCTGGTAACTCAAGTTCTTGTGCGTAGTTACACGCTGCCAGCTGTACTGCTACTACGACGTAAATCCCTTCAGGTAATTATTAGATTGTTTAGGTTTGTCAATCCTAAGCTATCCAGATTGGCGCCCGTATGGGGATACTGATAGGTTAACTCAGTCGTAGATAGGCCTTTGCGACTTTAATCTTTCTTGCCCATTTCACACTTTTGTTTCCGTATCGCTGTCTCTTTTATTTATTTTCTCTCCCTTCCGTCTCAACTTGATGTACTCCGTAACTTGATGTGCTGGATATCCTATATCGGAACATACCTTGTACGTAGATGCACCGTTTCTACAGTCCGCGCTAGAAGGTCCCTAGTTTTCGCTCTTCTGAGGCTGCCTTCGTTTTGACTAAGGAGCCTTAAGCTATTATAATAACAATAATAACGATATAAATTAATGGAAACTTCGTAGCCTGTTGAGTAGAACCTCGTACCCATTAGGGACTGCGATCATCGGTCCCTGATGCACACTCATGCTTCGCTACGCTTACTCACCAACACTGCACGCTGCAAGTTGTTGAGTCCTGTATGATGTCAGTGGAACTTTATAACTGAATTCAATTTTTTTACCAAATGGATCAAGTTTTGTATCGTGATCATGCATAACGCCGCCGGCATGCTTTTTTTTTAGAATATTTCTACTCGAGATTTGGACACGCAGCAACTTACACATGTTACGCCTCGTTGTAACCAGCGTTCGCAGCTCATCAAGTCAACCAGATTGTCCAGTAAGTCATTTTGTATGGTTTGTCTTGCTATGGCATGATAAGTACACCGATGATAACGGCACCGATGATAACGGCACCGATGATAACGGCACCGATGATAACGGCACCGATGATAACGGCACCGATGATAACGGCACCGATGATAACGGCACCGATGAT
>JACJUY010011454.1:0-25347 GCA_014220935.1 Platorchestia sp. MABIK
AATGTCTGCTTGTCTCACACTGACTCTGCCGTGCCACAGCAGGGTTACCAGATAGCTACATGAATTTTATTCCAAAGTTTACCAAGACACAGGCCAAATTTATTTAGAGATAAACTAATATAGCAGGTAGATACCCTTGAAGAATCATAATTCTATTTGTCATTAAAATTTTGAAATAGAAAGAAAAATTAGACCTAACTTACACTATTTTTCAAGGAATTACATATTCTTTTGACTCTTCATCCTCAGCAGAAGTTAGAGAGGTAGAAGCAGCGCTAGAGAGCGAGGTCCTTGATTTTCGTTTGATTTAATTAAGATGCTCGATTTGAAATTAGCTTGCATTATTGAGGCCACTTTGAAGACCTAACAACATAGAGAACTATTGCTGAGATGTACTCGGATTCGCACTTTCTCATTTAACTTTCTAGTTCGTAATCTAATGTTGGACTGTAAATGTTGTACCAAAACTGCATGGTGTCTTTTGAAATCACACCACCGTCAAAATACCCTCCTTCTTCGAGTTTATGATACTAATTTTTCGGTACTGCGGCTCACTAATGTTGATACAATCCTGAGCTAAATGCAACCTGTGCAAATCTGCAAACTCTCCTTTGATTACTTGATTTGATATTCGCAAGGGATTTAATAATATTCAGCAGGATCTAACTGATCCTGTTACTACTCTGCGTTGTACTGTCACGTTTCGGTTTTACGCCTTGTGCGCCACAAACACGGAAAATGACTAAAAAGCCAGAAAAAGACCAAACTTAAAATCTCGAAGCCAAACGCTTTCAAAAAAGGCCAAATTTGAGATATTTGGCCTTAAAAAGGCCATTATGGCAACCCTGTGCCACAGGCCGTGCACTGTCGGCCTGCGACAGCAATCGGGCTAGCTGGACTTTCTGCTCCTGATGCGGCATCATGCTGCCGAGCGGTCAGAGAGATCTGGGCACCTCGTCGATGCGGCATGAAGCACGCGAAGTTGCAAGGTGTGTCACGGGCTTTAGGCGCCATCTTGAAGAATGGGAGCACTCGGTTCATTGTTAGATGAGGGTTGACTGCTTTCACTTTCACACTCTTGAGGGAATATTATACTTTTAGTTGATAGTTTTCATTGAATAAGAGGTTTAAATCACATTTGAATCCTCATGGCGAGAGTGGGTACCCATTTAGGTTAGGAGTTCATTCTTTCTAACCAATAGTGGCACTTCGTTTTAGAGCGAGGACAGAACACACCCTCACGTCACGGGGTCACTGAGGTAACTGAAGTTCTGAACGAAACGCGTCTGGAAGAAAAGTGTCTTCCTTTAGGAGTGTGTCCGGAGATCCTTGTGTCAGGGTGTCTTGCTAACTGCGCGCTTGCTTATTTCTATCCCAGGAATATTTAGGTCATTTTTTCTGTCATAAAAGTCGACAACGATCTCTGAAACACAGTCCATACTCGCTGTTGAGCTATTGAACAGCGTACTCGTTTACCTTACTTGGAATAGCAGCTCGAAGCATGCTGAGAATTGTCTTTCGAACTTCTACTTCCGTCTTACAGTCACATCTGAACTCACATGAATGCAGTCTTTTGCATAACGCTTGCTGTACCCAAAACCTTCCTCATGAAGGAAGCACCACAATGTGTAGTGGGTGGTTTTACAAGAACTTTTTATTTACCAGTAGTGAAGTTCTTATCTATATTAGAAGATTCCCTGATATCGGGCTTAGAAGCCGTTGCGAAAGTATCGGTGTCTTTAAGAAAATGTAAAATATATTTTAAAATATTTTCTCCATCATTTCAAAAGAAACCATATAAATTAATGCATTTAATGATTTCTGTAATACAAATGCGCAATGAGATCTTCAGTTTAGATTTGTCATATTTTACATTTCTTCCCGTTCACTTTTTTCACTGAAAATATTGTGGCTTTGATGTTTCATTTACTATACCACTCCACATATATCGTAAAAATCTTAAAAATTCCAAGAAAATTATGAAATAAAGTCTTAAACATTTGTTTTGGCATGAATTATGCTAAGTGCGTGTTGTGAAGTCATAAACATTAGATAAATATTTTCCCGTAGGTGTTGCATTGAAAAATTTGCAAAATATCTTTCCTAACCCTAAACTGCACCTTTACCTTCCGAAATTTTATCCGATAAATGGACTATCATTTAACATACTTAATTTAGGTTCAAACGTTGAACTTGAGTCGAGAAAAGCATTCGCTAAGAAGTATAAACATTCAAGGAAGGAATTCGAGGGCTATCTCATGTTGTACTTCAGTGGGGAAAGCGTCAAGGATCATACAAAACTTTCACTTGAAGATTTCGTAAGACGACCAAAAACATAGACACCATTATAAATTTGGTAAAATTTCAAATGGGTTGAAGAAGTCAGAATAAAGCTTTTCCATCTTGACTAATCATAATGTTGAAGGGTAGTCTTTATTTTAGAATAGGGAGTACTTGAGAAAAGCTGGTACGATACGCGGGAAACGCTTAATGAAATGACTTCGATATGGTTTACTTTGAATCGAGAGGAACAAGGATACAACCTGTAGTGGTGGTGCTTAAGAGATCTTGGTCGGATTTTAAACGGAAAAAAGACAGTTTATGGCTGTAACAATTAGAGGAAAGATTTTCACAGTGCATGCTGAAAGAAAGATTAAGTAAATGCAAGCAAAATCGTTACCTATTTAATTTAAACAGAATGAACTGAGCAATTGGTGTATATATTAAATATCGTGAGTGATGTTGAGGTCTAATGGATATCTTAGCGTAACCTTACCAATGTTCGGAGCTCTTACCTCATCCTGCACTGTCTCCTGATATTGCGCCATCTGACTACCACTTATTACTATTACTACTCTTTTGCTGCCGAACTCTTACGAGGGAAAACGATTCAACGATTTCCAAGAAGTTATCACGTTGACTGCGATGGCTTTAACACAAGTAGAATATACAACTCAAATTTAAAGTCAGAAGTTGTCAACAATTTCATAATTTCTTAACACAACTGGGAGCATTAAATACCATTAATTTTAATAGATTGTTAAAATTTTTCAAGCGACCCATCGATGGGTGGTTTCTCAAGCAACGTGTTAAATTACGTGTTTTACCTTGAAACGCAGGAAACCAGCAATTGTGAACTTCAGTTACTTGATTGGTGAGAAACGGTCATTGCTAGCAAGTTTAATTTTTTTGATGAAAAATCCTTGTTACCATTTGATACTCTATGTGATCAAAAGTATCCTGACACCTAGCTGAAAATGACTTAGCAGTTCGTGGTGCCCTCCATCGTTAATGCTGGAATTCAATAGGGTGTTGGCCCACCCATAGCATTGATGACAGCTTCCACTTTCGGGGGCATACTTTCAATCATATACTGGAAGGTTTCTTGGGGAATGGCAGCCCATTCTTCACGAGGTGCTGCACTGAGGAGGTGTATCGATGTTGGTCGCTGAGGCCTGGCACGAAGCCGGCATTCCAAAACAACCCAAAGATGTTCGATGAGATTCAAGTCAGGACTCTATGGAGGCCAGTCCATTACAGGGATGTGATTGTCGTGTAACCACTCCGCCACAGGCTGTGCAGTATGAACAGGTGCTCGATCGTGTTGAAAGATGCAATCGCCATACCCGAATTGCTCTTCAACAGTGGGAAGCAAGAAGTTGCTTGAAACAGCAATGTAGGCTTGTGCTGTGATAGTGCCATGCAAAATAACGAGGGGTGCAAGCCTCTCTATGAAAAACACGACCACCCCATAACACGACTGCGTCCGAATTATACTGTCGGCACTTCACACGCTGACAGATGACGTTCACCGGGCATTCGCCATACCCACACTCTGCCATCGGATCGTCACATTGTGTACCGTGATTCGTCGCTCCACACCACGTTCTTCCACTGTTCAATCGTCCAATGTTTACTCTCCTTACACCAAGCGAGGCGTCTTTTTCGCATTTACCAGCGTGATGTGTGGCTTATGAGCAGCCGCTCGACCATGAAATCCAAGTTTTCTCATCTCCCGCCTAACTCTCATAGTACTCGGAGTGGATCCTGTTGCAGTTTGGAATTTCTGTGTGATTGTCTCGATAGATGTCTGCCTATTACACTTTACGAACCTCTTCAACTGTCGGCGGTCTCTGTCCGTCAACAGACAAGGTCGAACTGTACGCTTTTGTGCTGTACGTGTCCCTTCACGTTTCCACTTCACTATCACATCAGAAACAGTGGACCTAGGGATGTTTAGGAGTGTATAAATCTTGCGTTCAGACTTCTGACACAAGTGACACCCAATCACCTGACCACGTTCGAAGTCCGTGAGTTCCGCTTAGCGCCCCATTCTGCTGATGTCTAAAGACTGCTGTCTAATGACTACTGAGGTCGCTGATATGAAGTACCTAACAGTCGGTGGCAGCAAAATGCTCCCAAAATGAAAAACCCATGTTTCAGGGGGTGTCCGGATACTTTTGATCATATACAGTATTTGATAACTGTTTTTTCACAAGTTGCAGCAGCTTGTTGCAACCGAGCAAGCCAGCAAACATGCAAAATAAATTATCAGAGTGTTATGAGTATGTTAAACAGCCGAGTTCTGTTTATTCAGATCACTTATTTAAACTAATCATGGGAAATTTCCCACAAAAAGTGATTTTTTCACAACTAAATCACGCCACCGATAGAAGTAGTGAGAATTTTTAGTTGTGTCTTGATTTATTAGAATTAATGCACAATATAAATTGTACCAGAAAATAGAGTTTTGCTCAAATTATAGGGCACTGCTCAAATTCATTATCAAAAGTAGAGCGTTGACTGTGACAAGGAGCCATGTTATTTTAAATAAATCAGAACTTTCCATGTACTCCTACTTTCCATTCTAGACCACATGAGATTCGGCATGGCATTTGAGAATGTGATTGAAAATCACGCTTTTACAAGGGAAAATATTTCCAATTTTTCCATGAAACACAGTGGGGAAACAGTAGGAAATGTTTTTTTTTAAATAGACTCTTTTGGCTGATGAACATAGATAAACATTATGATGGACATAGGTAGACTGATGTTCACTGATGAACATAGATAAATGATAGATAGATAGCTGATGAACATAGATAAACGCTCATAGATAAACATTAAAGATTATGATGGTGAGTTGATGGAATAAAAGCATGAGTTTCTTTGACTCCGTAGTAAAGGACTTGAATTCTCTACTAAATGCCATAGTATTTCCTTCTAACTTTCTCTTCATTAAATTTCAGTTGAAGAACAGCAGTAATGTTTTCAAAAAGAATACAAGTGTTGAAAAATTTAGTAAATAGACAACATTCTCATTTCAAGAATGTTAAGCCTTTGACTAAAGCGCACTTGATTTTGCTCTTATTTGTGACTTCAGAAGCCTCGTTATAAGGGGCTTCAGAACATTAATTTCCAGCTAGTGACTTGATGCCAGAAGACTTTATGAACTGGAGTGAAGATGGATATCGATCAGCGAACGAAGAGGTTATGTTGGATAGCAACTCTGAGAAACACAAGTTAATTTGAACGAAGCAGGTCCATGTGCAACTAGTTGGCTACGCAACAAAATTCTGATAGATATGTAGGCGTTGGAAGGTATTTGCTGGAAAGAAACGTGTAATTCAATGATAGTTATGACCAATTGCCACGTGAAGATTATGATAGAATTCGTCCCAGGAGAGACACGAAAAAATTTATGGTCAGGATTTGTGTGCAAAATGACTAGGACAGCAAAAATTATTAAATTGATGATGAGATATGACCGTAAAGACAATTAGATAATGAGGCTTTTCTTAAACTGCACGCTTATGTTTCCCGTCACAGTTGGGACATAGAAAAAATGTAAATTATAAAGTCTCTTTAACAGTATTTATCAGCGATAAACAACATGGTCCGAACAGATTCGAATTTTGGAAGTTATTGCTAATCTGTTCTTCGTCTGCTTTTTTATTATGAAATTTGCGAGTTCATCTCAATCAGCTTTTTATTTATGAGGTTACTCATCATCAGTATTTTCACACTCTTTAAAATACATGAGGCTACTCTTCATTGTAAATGAGGCTATTCTTCATAACTAATATGAAGCATTTTGAAAGCGAAGTATAAAGATCAAAAAGTAGAGCGAATTTCGAAAATGCTTCCCTTATTCGAGTATGCTATTTCAGAATAATACAGTCTACAAGCATTCCCATCAAACCTGTAACTGTAAATCGAAGCTCTGCTTCATTCCCTGGCTCCCTTCATTAAAGATGAATAAATTATTGCCGCTACTACCAACGCTCGCCACTACCAATGCCCGCCACTATATACCAATGCCCGCCTCTACCAATGCCCGCCACTCCCAATGCTCGCCACTACCAGTGCCCGTATATTATTGGGATGACCAGTGAACGAGGAACTCAAAGCGTTTACTACGGTTCGACTGTATCTTAATTTTTCCAATCTCTTTATCAGTAAAAAAAGATATCTAAATTATTTGCGTTGTCAATTTAAGACTTTTTTCAAATGTACTAGCAATACAGTCGTCAATTCGATGCAGCTAATGCTAGTCAATATCATGACTAACGCACTCATTCAACGCTCTGCGACCAGCATGTATTGAACTATTATACACTAATAACTCACGTATTTCATAAAACAAAGTTAGTAAATTGGCTTGCTGCATCACAAGGAGATTTATCGATGGCGCTGCACTCGCCATAGGTGTCTGCATCACAAAACACAAATAAATAAGTGAAAATTAAATGAACGCAATCTACGGTTGGGAGTTAAAAACCATTTACCTTGCCGGTTTTCACGAATTGTATTATATGCAATCATTTAAATTTACTTTTTTCTAAACGTTTCTTCATTGCTTTAAGACGTATTTGTGCAATGTTTTTATAAATCATGTTAGCGAACCCATTTTCTTTCCATGATAATAATTTATGATGGTGTTATATGGATGTGGCAATTCCATATTGGTCTAGCATGTTTTAGGAGCAAAGCATGCTCTCCGAGCTAGTTTCTTGTTCAAGTGTTTGTACGAAAATATGGTTACAGAATTATCCGTTTTACTCATTATATTTTTAATAATTACTCTTGATATCGGAGAAGCCTGAGCTCAAATGTCACAGCGAGTGGAGACCGTCATTCACAGCGCTCTTCATTAAAGTGTTTCTGTCATTTTTTTCTTGCTAATACATTTGATCTTCATTCAACATAGAATACCAAGTCCGTTGAAATGAATTTCATATTTTCCTCTGATTTGTTTGTTTAATCACTGACATGGCTATTATGATAGCCTTGTAAGTTCACCAACTAAGGATCTTTGTTCAGGCCGTTTAAAAATCAATGTTAATTATTTCATGTACATGCTGTATCGAAAATAAATTACTTTTCTTTTTTCCTTAATAGAATGAATGATCTCGTAGGAAATTTTGCAATTGTACTTTGTTGGGTATGAACCATTAACGTGAAATAAACGTTGTTATACACTAGAATATGCTGCTATTGTTCGATTTTCAAATTTTTTATATCGGCGGTGAGTACATCGACTGATAGATCATCCTAAAAATGCTGCATATAACTGGGACCTCTCCATGTTTTCGAGGCTATTTTAAAGGCCCTAGTGAAAAAATTTGTTATGGACAAGACAGATTTTACATATAATGAAATTGAACATTTTCACACTAATTTCATTGAAAAATTCATGCAGAAATGATTGATCCAAGGATTTCGTATGCGAGATTTCTTTTTTGTTTTAAAATCTGCGTAATCTAGAGAAGATTCTAAATGGGTATTTTTTTGTTTACGGTGTATGACCATAATATTGCAGAGATACCAGTTTTTCTTCAATCGAATAGAAACTTGTAAACGAGGAATACTGTTAACATTGAAACCATATTTATTTGAACTTTACAAGGTCTTGAAATAAAAAACCTACAAAGAATCTATTCACTCTGTAAAACGTTTCGGAGACCAGCTCCATCCACAGTAAGTCAATCTGTAAAAAATATTAAAATTGAAAAAAGAAAAGTTCAGTTAAATCTACAGAATACCAGTTTGCATTAAAAATCTCTACAAAAATTTGCAGTGGAAATGAGCTATTTGTGCTATTAAGGATTGGCTTTTCTTTGGATATGTATATGGACTCTAAAATGCTCAAGTCTAATTCATTTGAGGCAGTACGTAAAATTTTAAAATCATCTTCTGCTATGCGGTCGCAGCACTGTTCGCTGGGAATGAATGCGAATAGACGAATGACGCGGTTGGGTTAAAATTTTGAACCTATAAGCACAAAACTAAAAAAACTTAGTTCAATCCAGTAAAGTAGCCTCCCGAAAAACAGAGGATTTAAAAGTCCGGCCTATTCTAGTAATTCGGGAATCTAAAAATGATAAACACTTCTTGCTTTCAATTTCAACAATAAATTTCACGTAAGGATGCTTCGAATTTGAATAGTCTCTTAACATGGTGGCATGACTAAAATCTCGAAATGATAAAAAAGGATCGTCAATATATCTTCAGCAAACTGCGGGTTGAAAACTTGTGGGACAATCCGCATTTTACCGAAGATATATTTTACATCCTCTGTTTTTCTGAAGGCTACTTTGACTGGATTAGGCTCAAAATTTTCAGTTTTTATGATTATAGGTTTAAAATTATTTCTATAGAGACCTTATTAAATTGAGCTTACAACATTTGTTCCAACTATATGGACTTGCACGTTGAATTCACTTCTCTGAAAAATTTATTTTGTCAAAGTGAGTTTCCTTCATCTGTAGTTCATGTTCAAATTAAAAAATTTCTGGCTAAAAAATGTTCTATGACTAGTAATCTTCCAGAGTCAATGCAACCTCTATGTTGTGTTTTCTAGTATTTTAGAGATTTTACTGATATGATGTCAAGAGATTTAGAAACCCTTTTCAAACGCCATTTTCCTGCCGTGAAACTTTGTGTCATTGCCATCAATTCTCTGAAAGTTGGCTCATTTTTCCGCTACAAGGACGTGATTTCGAAACGAATGCAGGCATCCGTTGTCTATAAGTTTAGTTGTGTACAGTGTACATCTGGCTATGTCGGCATGACGACTTCGCCACTTTACATTAGGATTGTCCAGCATCGTGGAATCAGCTACCGCAGTGAAAGAATTTTAATCCAACCGCCTCATTCGTCTATTCGCATTCATTCACATCAAACAGTGCTGCGACCGCATAGCAGAAGATGATTTTAAAATTTTACGTACTGCCTCAAATGAACTAGACTTGCGCATTTTAGAGTCCCCATACATAGCCAAAGAAAAGCCTATCCTTAATAGTACAAATAGTTCATTTCCACTGCAAATTTATTTGTAGATTTTTAATGCAAACTGGTGTTCTGTAGATTTAACTGAACTTTTTTTTCAATTTAACTTTTTTTTACAGATTGACTCACTGAGGATGGAGCTGGTCTCCGAAACGTTTTACAGAGTAAATCGATTCTTTTTAGATATTTTATTTTAAGACCTTGTAAAGTTCTAACAAATATGATTTCAATGTTTACAGTGTTTTTCGTTTACAAGTTTTTAAAGATGACAGTTTCTAATAAGACCAATTTTTACAATGTCTGCTTTACGACAGAGTCTTCAAATCCATTTAGGTTCGGCGCAGTCTCTTCAATGGTTGAACAATACGGCAGCAAATACACTCCAGGGTTAGGTTATTAAGGCGTCGCAAATACAGTAAGGGCTCTATTCTAGTATACTCTGCCCGACGACACAACTACTGAATACTTTGTAGTTCTACTGTACACAGATCGGTGCCAATCAATAGAGTCAACTGAAAACAATTCTGCCGAAACACTGACAACCAGGTGCAAAAACTGCGACAATAGCAGATACGAAGTGCCTCGCCGCACTTTTCATCACCGCTCTGAACTCCAGTGGCACTGCGCTGAGTTTTAGTGACAATTTTGTCTCTTATTCGAGTGCTTAAATTTTCTCGTTTCGTTTCAACTTTTTCCTCTCCAAGTTTTTTTCAGATTTGAGCGATATTTTGCTACTTAGCGTTAAGTTGTGCCATAACATGGAGGGAATTAGATGGGCATTAGGGCCACTGCAGATGTTGCCTATTATTTTCTAAGGCAGAATTTGCCCTCAATCGTACTTCCTGATTGGTTATTAGTAAGTTGCAACCTCATCGTGAAATTTTGCGTTGGTTGTATCATAATAATTTAAAAAAAAATTGCGAAAGGTAAAGAAAATTGTATGTAACAAACTGCTTCTATGACATCATGTTGATATGAACTCAGTTTGATGATTTCGTTAAAAAACGTTGAAAAGACGTTGAATTCATTGATATAAACTCACTTGACGAGATTGCTAAGCAAAAAATCATTCGTTGACGCAGTGAATGTTAATTTAACAGGAATTAAAATAGAAATCACTGGTACAATTGGTTAAGAAGACACTTCTTTGGCTTGGACTATTTCACTTGCTTATTTAAGCAAACTCATTAGGTTTAGAATGAAAATCTTAAAACACTCAAGTTTTACCTTATATGGTTGTCTATTAAATTTTCATGTTAATCTCTAAAATCCTTCTATCCATTTGCTCGTTTTTCGCAATTCTGGCAATTGCTGAATTATTTATTAGCATGTAAATGTTTGTTTACAATTTCATAAATAGCGTTCCGGGTAATTTTTGTGTTATCACCTCTGTATGAATACACCGACTTACTTCCGTCCAATTGTAATATTCTGAGCATTTTTTTTCAACTTCACTCACAAATTTAACCATTGGTTCTGAAATTCCAAACATTATTTCGATTATTATATGTCGTTGATCAAACAACAGATAATTGATTAATTTATTAAGTGTTGTGTTTAAGGTGGGTTAGTTAGAAATTGAGAACATTTTGCACCTTGATAACATAGATTTGATTTTCAGCAAGTCCGGTCGAATTTTACCTAGCCTTCGTGTAAAACGAAGGGTAAAGATAAACCAAAAAAGGCATTATAAGAATGAGGACTGTTTCTGTCAACCACCCATCATTACCCACGTAAAAATATGAAATTTTTACTCCAGATGTTCAACTTCAACAGAAATATAGACAACAAAAGAAATTTCTTGAAAGAAACGTATACAAAATAATCAACTTAAAAAATATAACGAATCAACAATATTTTGTGCAAATGAACTCAGCTGATTTTTAAGAACTGCAGTGTTGTATAAATGGAAGAAAAGTCTAAAATTGTAAGGTCTAGAGCGTCCAATACACGCAAATATTACAATTCAACTCGAATCCTGGGAAATGTACAGTAGGATGACACAAGGTTTTGAAAAATACTTTTGTTATAACTATGCTAAAACTTGACGAAAATGCATGAACATCGCTTAGCAAGTCTTCAAAGCTCTGAGACCGCATGTGGTAAAATTCAATTAATCTCCCTTTTCTTTTCATACCACTCTACAATCTCTCAGGAGTTGATTTCATAGCAGCATGCCTGCCTCAGCTCCGTCGGCGATCAATCCCAACTTTGTTCCAAAGATCTAAAGACGCAGTTTTCTCCAAACAGACCAGACACTGAGCTCCGTAGGATTCAGATCAAAGCTTGAAGGAGGCCATTCATGCTTTGTTAAGAAGCCGCCGAAATTTTCCCTGGACCAACTTGGAAATGAATATCTGGAAAAACAGCGATTCTGAAGGAGAAATATCATTCCCTGAAAGTTTTTTACCGGTGGTTTCAGGATACATTTTTCATAGTGGTCAGAATTTATTTTCATTTGGAAAAAAACTAGAGGAGCTTGTGCGTTTGGTGGCACTTATCCTCAGACCATGGCAAAGTTTGGATTTTGAACACAGCGAATGTTTCTGATATATTTTAGCATTACTGAAGCACTTTGTGCATGAATTCAGTCATTTTAGAGATTGAAAGCTTTTCCAAAAGTGAGTGTTTTTTATCTGCAAATACAACAGAGGCGAGACTAAGAACTGTGAGCCGGTGTAGCAAACAAAGCAGGATTTCTCGTACTCGTTTTTTCCCTGATTCATTTTGGCGGAAATTGATTTTTTTCATCATTTCATAGGAAAGGGATTATAATTTTTGTTCTCAGCTCTACGAACAATTTCTCTGAATACTTCAAACTCTGTGATTATTTTCTTCATGGTCTTTAGAAGATTTCATGCCTATAGAAGATGCAATCTACTTATTGATTTTTTGCGTCATTGCAGTGCATGGATAACCACTTCTAGTAAGATCTGGAGCATTTTCAATATTTTCACACAGCTTTATTAAACTGTAGTCAAAATTGTGGCTTAGTTTTAAAATTTTAAAAACTTTGAAATTTGGTGACATTCCAGCCAGATGAAGTTCCAATATTGCACCCATCTGATTCTAATTCGTGATATCGAGAAAATTAGGGAAGTTACTTTTCTTGAGGCGAATGATCATTAGGAATTTAAAAACGAAGAAAGATGATTTCATCCACTGAGTTCAGAGAGTGAGTAGGAATTCTATTTAGGTTGATACTCTGTACGGTATTCTATTTAGGTTGATACTCTGTAAAGGGGACTCTACATAAATGAAAAAATAACAGATATTTTTTAGTTCATATATTGTCTTGGACGAATTTTGCGAACACATTTGTCCAATATTGAAATGTACGAGGGAACGATAATGTTGTGAGTAACGAGGCTACGAAGATGTGGGAAATTCGACTTTTTTCGAAAAAGGTAGCTATAACCATGACATTACCAAATTCACCATACACTCAAACCGTAAAATGTTACTGCACCTCAAAAAAGTACGATCCAAACCTGTTTCGCTACGTTGTCCTGCAAATTGATTTTCTGTTCTCGTTTTCATTTAGTTTTTCAAATGTTTTTGTTCAACATAATTCTCTGACTCATGCAGATAGATTTTAAGATTGAAGGCTTAAGCTCCATACGACCGAAGGTTGCGTTTTTCATCTACACAGTAACAGAATGTTGAGAAGCAAATTTGTTGGGAAAAATACGTCAGTAGAACTTAAGCATTGGGGAAAAGTGTACACGAAGCGACACCACGTGGCACGGCTCTGGGTGCGGCTGCTGCTGCTGAGCGCCGTCGCCGCGCAGCTCAACACCTGCTGCAGAGCATCGAGTACTGCTGTGACAGCAGTTCTGATTGGTGAGGCTTCGCTTGAGTTTTCCTTCCATTATGAAGTGAATTGCAATCAACTTGGACTATCTGACTTCCATACCCATAATGCAGCTTCCGAGTACACAGGGAATAAACGTAAAAAATTTAAATATCCTGTGCTGTTACAGATATCAAAACTGTCAACCGACGTCCCGATGACTGTAGTCTCTCTCATGTTCTTCTTTCTTCGGATGAAAAATTCACAGTGCGACTTGATAAAAAAGGTTTAAAATTTGATTTGTCAAACGTTAAGCAATTTCGAAGTTTTGATTGGAAAATTAAATTTGAATGTATATCTGTCGTCAGTGCATTAACCATGGTTTCTTTTCATTGACTCATGAAGATTTCCTTTATATGATACAAAAAATGATTGAAAATGATGGTAAGTCTGAAATTTACCTTTTAATCTCTTCGCCATTTTAGGACACAGCCCATTCAAATGATTTCATTAATTGATGAATAAATGAAATTCTAACATGGCAATGACACAGAGTTCTCTAATTGGTCTCGTAGTCATTATTAAAAGTATTCATAACTGATTTCGTCATTGGATTCTGTTCAAAGTCCTGTTAGTATTTTCATTTTTGAAGATATAATATACGTTTTAGAAACTTACTATCCACTTTTGTAATTTTTTTTTCAGTTACTCTCCTCTATAGCGAGAGGGAATATTTCCACTTGCTTTGACTATTGATTTTTTTTTTCAAAACTAGCATAGCGACAACGGCCCAAAATGCGTTTTATATCTTTCCATATTCAATACACAAAGCTAGTAAAATGTTGTTGAATGAACCATTAATAGCAGTTTTCCTTGGCTCAAAAAGATGTAGAAGAAACAGATACGGAAAAAGTTATTTCAATCTTAAACCTTCAATTCAGTTTTTAATTCATTCACCTCCGACGTAGGCCCCTCTCCGATCTCATCATCGTTCCACACGAAATTTCCATTGTTGTATGCAGTGCTTCTAGTCATCTTTTGTAATGCTGCTCACGACGTGCGTCACGTTTCCTTAAACTACATCTAAGAACTCGACTCTGGTTTCTCTGATTGCCGTTTAACCTTCCTTGAAAAATAAAAAGGCGCATAATGCTCTCCGGCTTGTATTATGTATGTTTCATTACTAGAATGCTCACCGAAAACCTCCTCATGGTAGTGGTTTATAAGCGTTGTCGTAACGAACAATAGGTAAACTGCACATATCCCCACAAATCTGATGTCCGCCATCGCTCACATCTACTGCGGGTCTTCAAAGTATTGTAGTAAACCTGAATTGCAGTCGGACCTTCAGGCATCCAAACAATAGAGATGGCCCCCGTAAATCTAAAAAAACAATTATATTTTTTCTAAATTACAACCTGGTCAGGCCCTATTTCTTATTCATAGAGAATTGGGAGCTTCTCAAAGCCAGGGTTGCCCCTTAACCTTTAGAGCATGACCCGTGTGATCATCGTTTTGTAAGAAATCAATTTTGAATTTTAACGTTTTGAATTGTAAATGTCGAGCAATTCCTTCGTTTATTGTGCGCAGGTGAAAGAGTTTAGCACCACCTCAGAGCACAAAGTTTTCTCTCCCAGATCGACATGCAAAACTGATCGAACACTTTCTTGATTTAGGCGAATGCAGAAAATGCTCGAACGCTCTATTTGTGTTCTCCTCGAGCACTTCTACCTATTCCGGCCACATTTTCATGAAGGTCTGAAGAGTGTGGATGGCCTGATTTTAATTCACACCCGAAATCTTCTCTACTTTCTAAAGATTTCCTAAACCTCTCAAAACTATGATTACAAAACACTCAATGATTACCTCAAATTTTTATCAGAGACTAAGTGAAGAAAAAATGGCAATGCTTAACAAAAAAGTTCCTGGAGACTGGTCTATTTCAACTACTTTTTAAATGATTTTGTCACCAAAATATAAAAACCTTTGATTTTTAATTTTAAATTTAGTCTTCTGACATCATATCCCTATTGTGGATATTTTCAGCTCTAAAAATGTCCATAAAAATAAGTCCTCCAGTGGACATGAGTCGATTTGAGAGTATTCAACATGACTTTAAAAACATTCGGAGCACAAACTACAACTACTGTAATTTGAAGCAGGAAGAAAAAAGTAAAACATTAACTAGACAACTCAGATAAAATGTAGAAAATAAAAATGCACTTTGACAAAAACATCGCCGGATTACTCAGATTATATTCATATTTCTTTTACAGCTGTGAATGTGGTGAAAGAGGAATTTTTATTTCCGAACACAAAAAAAATTGTTCGATATTCATAACCTCTCAACGTCCTTGGTATCGAACTTCCATCTTATCAATCTTCTGATGGAATCCTTCGTCTTATTCTTCGCTAAAATTAGCAAAAAAAATTTTTCAACTATCATGATGAGTGAACCGAAAATGCATGCTGATTTTCTTATTTGCATCAATATATGGTTGCACAGTATCACATAGTTATCTAGTTACATACAGTAACACCACAAAAAGTTCTTTTAAGATGGTAACAAAGTTTCTACGTTTACGTTTCCCAAAGATATTTTGCACCACATTTACAAAATCTCGCTAAGTTGTTGCATTCTCGAGCATTTTATTTTATTTCATATTTTTAAAGAGCTGACGATCTGGGTTCCAACAGATCCGACTGCTTTAACTTTTAAATTTTCAATCTTCAGAGTTGTAAAAACTCAGCCAGCTGAGAGAAATACACTGCTGAGCCAGAGAGCTTGTCTTACCCTTGTAAAATCTGTACATTGGTGGGCAAAATAATACAATATGTTGATTAAATCGCCAGATTTCACATACCACATAACAAAAATGGGACCATGTACAATCAATAGTATAAAAAGGTTAGTAATATATTTAGAGCCCACAAATATTTAATAGAAAAATATATAGGAAGACGTGTAATATATACGTGAGCAAAAGTTTACAACACACGGTTTTTTTCTCGCTGTTATACATTAAAATTATTGTAGGATTATTCCAGAATGTTCTAATCCATTCTTCTATTTGGCAACCGAATTTTCGTCTGCATTCATTTCCAATAACGTGTCAATGGTACAGCAACTCTCGTTCTGATAGGTCGTAAGCATGGGTAAGAATAAAGACATCAGCCAAAACCTTCGCGAACGTATTGTGGAGATCCATAATGAATATTTGAGATATCAGAAATATGTGCACAACTGTGTGTTCCTATAGCCTAGGTTGGAACCATAATACGTTTGTGGAAATAACGGAATACGACTCTTAGCAAACCTCGAACTGGCCGTCCACAGAAGATTAACGACCGTGCTGCTCGAAAATTGGTCCGAACAGTAGTGCAGAGGCCTCAAACTACTCGTGAAGAATTGAAAGATGATCTCAAGGCATCTGGGTTCGAAGCCAGCAAATGCACGATCAGCAATGCAATACGCCGTGAAGGCATTCGCTCCCGCACCCCTCGTAGGACACCTCTTCTCCAGAAATGTCACGTCAAGGCCAGGCTGAATTGCCAACGACCGTTTGAACAAGCCAGCAACGTTTTACTGCGGTTAGATTAAACAAAAAGCGAACTATTTGAGAGAAACAGCACAAACCATGTTTGGAGGCAACAAAAAAAGAGTATAAACCAAAGTGCACCATAACCACTGTTAACTCAATCATGGTGTGGGGATGTTTCAGTTCATCAGGAATAGGTAAACATCATTTCATTGAAGGAACAATGAATTGCAGGATAAATCGTGAAATATTGGAAGAGCAACTCCTACGTTCAGCTCGTTTGTTAAAACTGAAACTGGGATGGACCTTCCAACAAGACAACGATCCAAAGCATTCTGCAAACGAAACCAAGGAATGGTTGAAGATGATCAAGATAAACATTTAAGAATGGCCAAGTCAATGCCCGGACATGAATCTGATCGAAAACATGTGGAGGGGATTGAAATTGAAGATTCTGAAGACAGGTCAGTGAATGACATCACTAAACTCAAAGAAATTTGCTCTGAAGAATGGAATGACCTGAAACTTGTGAATGGCTGGTAGTAAACTACTCTCAATGTCTCGAAGCCACAATCAATAATAACGTTTATGCAACGTAGTATTAATGTAGGTATATTTTGAAGAGTGTTGTTAAGTTTTATTCCCGTATTTATCATGCATGTTCAAATATATATTTTCTATTGAGTATTTGTGGGTTTTAGATATGTTATTAACCTTTTTATTCTATTGTTTATATATAGTCCAATTTTCGAAATTGTACGTGGTTCAGAAATGTGGACTCTGGCGATTTAAGAAACGTATTGTATTATTTTGCCCCCACTGTATATAACACTGGGAACACAATTGTGGTTTCATAAGTTCTGACACTTTATTCTGGTAGATTTGAGGTCACTGATATCGAAAATGACATTCGTTTGTGAAGATCAGGTCTACGAGACCGTATTTTTATTTTAATCAAGAATTTTTGTTTAATTCAGTAGTACAGTGCTGGCAAATGAAATCCTATCACCACAAGAAGTGTTCATGCTTTTTTACGTATTTCAGTAAGCTGTTAAAGAAAAATGACTCCTCAATTAAGTAAAAGGAAATGTGTGACGCGTCTGCCACCAAAAGTGGTACATTCACAGCTCCAAAGCAAAGAAGGAGCATTAGCGAATTTGTGAAGTGAGCTTTCTTTTCTTACTTTCAAGTGAAACTTGGAGATCAAGATAAACATTGGGCACCACATCAGGTATTCATTCATGCGAAGAAAATTGCGTCAATGAACTGAAGGATAAAAAAAATCAAATTCGCTTTTCCGACGATTGGCGTGAGGCACGAAACCATGTCACAGACTATTACTTCTGCCTTACTGATGTTATGGGTTTTACTGGGAAATCTCGTCAGCTTATCACATACCCTAGTCGAGATTCAGCAATCAGACCTTATGCCCCATTTAAATGATGTTCCAAAACCTATCTTCACTCAACTTGCTGCTCTAAACTCTGGCAGCGCATGGGACAGTGGGTTGACAGTGGAGTCAACTAACAAAAACAGTGACTCAGATTTTGAAGGCGTATCAACAGAACCGTTAACATATAACCATGCAGAACTCAGTGTTTTAGTTCGAGATCTGTGTTTGTCTGAAAAAGCCCTCAAAATTGTTGGCTTCACGATTGAAAGATTCAAACTTACTGGGAATGGACGCGAAGGTAACATTCTATCGCAATAGAGATGATATGATATGATGATGTCTGATCCTGATGATGTAATTTGATGATGTAATATCGCCGATCTTCAGTCTGCTCTTAAATCGTTTATCAAATATACCGTTGAATATAGTCCATATGACTTATATCGTAAAATGAAGCATCAAATATCGAGCCAATTATCTCATTGATCAGTCAAATGCGGAACTAGGTTATGTGAATTAGGTTAAACTTTATTGTACACCTTAGAATAATGTGATGGTAGGATGCCCTAGAAGTCGCTGAACTTGTTCGGGCCCACAAGTAGCTATACTTAAATTTAATCATTGTACTAGACTTAGGTAACATTCTACCTCTGTAACCCATGTGGTAAATAAATTGTTTAAATAACCTCTTTCAGTTCTTTGATTCTAATTTCATCTTCGTTTACTGAGAAAATATGAACACATCAAAACAAAATTGGAGCTACTCAAATATGAAAAACACAAATGGATCATTTGTGTTGAACTGAAAATGGTCCATTTTTTGTTAGGACAGCGAAGTGCCAACGCAAAAAATCTTTTTCGCTTAATGTGCCTCTGTGACAGCAGAGCAAAAAACAAACACTGGATTCAGCAGTAATAGCCTGTCAAGGGAAAGCTACAATGTTGGGGAAAAGAACATCATTTATGAACCCCTAGTGGAACGTCAGCAAATTATTTTCCCCCCCCTCATATCAAGCTAGGCCTTATGAAACAGTTCGTCAAGGCGCTCAATGCTGACAGTGACTGTTTCAAGTATTTGTGTGACGCTTTCCCCGGTGTAACGAAAGAAAAACTCAAAGCAAGTATTTTCGATGGCCCTATGATTCGGAAGCTGATTAAAGATCAAACTTTTACTCAATCTATGAATGATGTTGAGAAAAATGCATTGGGAGCAATCGTTTCCGTCGTAGGGAACTTTCTTGAAAACCGACAATCAAAGGAATATAAAGAGCTAATTAAATCTTTAATGAAAAGTTTCAAGGTGTTAGTTTGCAACATGAGCTTTGAGATACATTTCTTGAAAGGTCAAATTGAATGATTTCCGGCAAACTAAAGGAACGTGAGTGTTGAGCAGAGTGAACGCTTTCATCAGGATATCAGAATCATGGAAGATCAATATCAAGGCCGCTGAGCAATTCACATGAAGGCCAACTATTGCTGGAGCATTCAGCGAGACTGCACATGGAAGCGACACTCTAAACGGTCCAATAAACGCATGTTTCTGACTGAATAAATCTGTCATTCTTCGCAAAAGCAACTGATGAATCCATAATGTGTTTACCAAGTCAAGTCAAAGTAATTATAAATTAATTCTGCTTGCTTGTAATGGATTTTGAATTATATTAATATGTAGTGGTTTAAAATTTTTGAGTAGTGTCTGATAGTTTGCCTATATACTACATTGCCAGTAGTAAATGGGAGGTAACTCATGGCAAGAAAACTTGACCTGATAGAAAATAACTAATACCATAAATGGAATCAATGACCTCAATTTATTCAAGAACAGATTCAAAGTAAAAACTGATATAACTGATATTAGGTAGAATTTTGTTCTCCAGAGTACTTTAAACATTTAGTCACAGATTTCTGCATAAGACATTGTAGTCACCTGTTTTCTACATACTGTTGAAAAATAACATGCAAAAATCTTTGCTATTCACAACAGAGCTTGTTTTATTTGTTTTCGTCACACCCACATTTATCTGCGGTTTGGCAAACTTTTTGACAGCGTTGTGTCACTGATGAACTCTTTTTTCAAGACTTTTAAAGAATAGCTCAACCATTCTGAGTTTGATGCGCAAAGGCTCTAAACGATATTCTCTCTATCTTGGAACTATCATAACTATCATAACTTTGAACATAAAACAGGAATTTCTCCTTTTTGATGCGACCAGTATTTGTTAACAAGTTGTGGCTTACTCGGTTTAATGTTCCACAAGCAAAACAAGCATGAGCAGCTGAATGACGAGATTACTGTTTTATGTCAAAATTAATAATCATCCCCGCCTTTCACCCTTTTCCTCATCACTTCCCATTCTCTGGCTGACTTCAGTGGGATTAAGTCGCAAGAATTTTCTGGAATTATTTTCATTAGCAAATTATTCTCAAGTACAGTTCAGTTCCAATGGTGTGACTTAGGATTTCATCGCACCAGTGTTTCTTTGTGAAATATTCTTGAATGGGCTTGTTACTTTGGAAATGCTAATGCAGTAAGTTGGTGCATATCGTATGTAACGATAAATTATTTGTGTAAGTGATATTGGATGTAAAAATGTGGATGCATGAAATGCTCTCATTCAAAATTTGGTTCAATATGGGAAAAAGTAATCGTTCCTTCACTTACTGGTCGCATAGGTCGGGACAAGAGGATCGTGAGCTCGTCGGCTACAGCGACGAGTTCTACTGCAGCTACATCCGTCGCCTGCCTCAAGGTGTGCTTGCTGGACGATCTCTGCGTCGCCGTCAACTACCACGGTGCGTTAAAGATCGAGCTACTGCTAACGTTATGAGGACGAATCTCCGTCATTCTATAAAAATTTGAATAGCAATTCGTGTAACTGGATATATATCTTTTTTCCGCAGATAAATTTCCGTTTTAAGGTCGTCGCTGATGAGAAATTAGAGGACGAAAAGTGCGAGGATAGTTTCCCTTGTGCTCAGCAACGCGCGTGTGCAGGTGATGCTTTGTCTACATTAACGAGGTGGCATTGCGCTGACATCTCTTCTATCTTTTACTGGTAGACCAAAGTATTTTGTACATGGTCAGGAATATAGAACTTGAAACGGGAAAATTGTCTGATTGTGACGATATGGCGAAAATGCCTAATTACAGTTTGAGGATAGAATTTTCTAGTCATCGACAGGATTTTGGCTTATTCATGTTTCAAGAGTTAGAACTAGTATATGGAATTGAACTGTGAGGAATGGAATTACCAAACGTGTTCGAGCCGGAAGAATATTGTTCATAATGAAAATAATAAACTCAGTTAATGACAACTTCTGTCAAAGACTTTTTCATTTTCGCTTTGGTAATTCTACCGAAGTTAATTTTGCAATTATAGAATGATGAGTTAGTAGTGAGAGTATCAGCTACATCAATTTCGGCCAGCTGGATCTTCATCTCGTACGGTATCACCTTCAAGGTAACAAAATTCAAGTATCAGCTGTCCCACTTCCCCACAAGCAATGCAGTCCATAGGTCTCTCCAGAGTGCCTAATAATATTGCAATGATCTGTCAACAGCAGTCACAAATTGTTTCTAATGAACATTCAGAAAGAATATGGGTTTAATGAAATTATTTTGCGACATATAAGACCACAAAGGCGCCTCAGATATTCCTTATTTCATACTCTTTCCCCACAGCCAACACCACCATCACCTTTTTTGTCACGATTTCAAATGCCAAGGACCTCTCGAAAGCAATTCCATGAAGAACCACAATAATTATTGATAGCTCAAGAGACAAAGAAGTTCGGAACATAAAGTCTTGATTGGGATTGTAGGTTTAGAAGAATAATATCAAGAGCTTAACAATATTACGGAAAATTAGGGTTCCCTGGTGGGGTCTCCAGCTACCCACCTCACTTTGGGCGAGCGCCTGACCCACACTGGAGCCCCCTCTCAGTAGAGAGTCGAGGAGATCAGCACGGTGCGCTCGGCCATTTGTTCAAGTTTATGATGAGTATCCGTTTTATTTAGATGGAATAGCTCTCTCTCAACTTTCTCAGAGCCGAGGTGTGCCGACTCTTGAATTTAAATTTAAGGAGAGTCTCCGTATCATCTGGACTTTACACTCGACCTCATTCACTGTTACAAATATCATAACATTTTTATTTCCTAACAAACTCCACCACTTTACGGATGGGTCTTCCATGACACGAGTTTTTCGCATTAACATTTCCTCCCGTTCCCGATCTAAGTGCTCGATTTCTTGTGTGCTGTAGCACGGTTCATTCCTCGATGATATGTTTCACAGTTAGGATCTCTATTCCATACCATCCGCACATGGTTCTTTGTCCAAGTGCATCCGGGTCTTAAAGATAACTAAAGCCCTGTTTATACTGGTCTACATTTTGTCCCAGGCTCAAGTGTAGACTCCTCGTGTGGCGCTTCACATGAGCCATGAGCGTTTAAACTAGACATTGAGCGAGCCACGGAGCGCGCGCTGCTCAAAACCAGTCAGTGTGGCCAGCTGCTATGTAATATGGATTGCAGTCGACAAGCTTGTGTGAATATTGTTGCTGCATCGTAAGCTACGTAATCTCTTTTTTATTTGCATGAGCGAAATGTTACTATATTCGTTCATTTTCATTAAAATATAATGGAAAGCAGCCTCCTTATTTCCGCAACTTTTAGTCTGCCAAAGGCATTGACGGGCTTAGTACATTTCAATTAAAAACAATGTAGTTTCTCGCGGCAGTGTTTTGTCAGCCATAACGGATGAGCAAGAGGTTTTACCTCACTTGATGACTGCCAACTGCACACTGACCGGTCTAGAGTTGCGACTTGCGAGGCTCTCGTGCGGCGAGCCTCACGAATTCGATCGGAGCGAAAGGGGAACTTCGGACTCACAAACACAAAAATGAGCCTCAGTGGTGAGCTCGTATGCACCGAATAATGCACGTGTCGCGCCTCACGGCCGAAATGTCCCCTAGTGTAAACACACCTTAAATGTTAGTGCGGTATGTTTCAGTCGCAACCTGTCGATGACAACCTCTTCCTGTCGGCTCAACTTGCAGTCATTCTTCTTCCATTTTCCAGGGCTGGTTTTTATAGATCTCAAGTCTTCTTGTTATCGTTGCCACTCCAGGTTCCATAACTCGATTAGTTATCGATTAATTGCAAGGAGCTCATTAAGTCGCTGTATATATGAAATTCGAGGATTGTGTTTCCTTTATAATATTCAACTCGAGTTTGATGGCGTGATGTTTGGCGGTCATTACACTCGTCACGACTGGAAAAGAGACGCTTCTGATGATACCGCTCATCACGGCCGCTGCTCTAATTCCTGTCAGTGACTTTAACCCATCCGTGTAAATGATTTTATGCCTCTGATATCGACTCGTTGTCTCTGTGCATTTGTTTGGCGATAGATGAAGCTATTTCTTCTGTTTTGGTTTTCATAGTCGCCATGTGATGTTCTACTTCAGACCTTTTCAGGATCCATGAAAATTAAGTAGGAGTGATGCACGGTCGGACTGGCTACGTCGAAATATCATAATGAGTAATAGCTTGGCGACTGCAAAATTTAGATCCGGTGCAATGTCAGGGTTAGATCAATTGCTGTTCCTGAAACATGGGTAGCTAATTTATTGTTGATTAGGTTGCATTCGCATTTGTAAGAAAATTTTATACCGATTGTCTTCTTCGGTCGATATTTTTGTTCCCCTAATCACTATGGTGGACATTGAAATCCCCCATTAGGTTGACAGGTTTTGGCATTGCTTCGATGGTATCAAATAGTTCTTCGAGGTCTACATTTGCACTTGTAGGCAGATATATAAATGCTACTGAAATCACTTTATAGTGACCCAGGCTTACTTTTGCAGTTATAATTTAGGCTTGTGAATTAATTTTTATTTCTTGGGTCGGTATCGGCGATGTTATGTAAAGAGCTACTCCTCCATGGTACCTGTGGTTGCAATGGCCTTGCTTGCAGAGGCCGTTGTATCCCTTAATTTTTGACACAAAAACTCACTTCTGTAGAACGTCTCTTGAACTGCTATCACCGCTGGTTCGAATGTATCACTGAGGTTGATTACATCTTCTTTAGATGTCGCTATCCCTTGCAAATTTCACTGGATGAATTGGATTTGCTCTTCTTTTTCACGGGTGGATGTATCACGGCTTAGGTCGATTTTTGTAGTGCATAGTCATCCTGTATTAGGACTTCCGCACACCCCCTCTGTCTCTCCCTACATTGCCTCGCCAGTCACAAACCACCTCCTACTCCGGCTATCGTCTCCCTCATTGACTTTTCCCATTTCCTTTTTGCTCTGATGCCGTTCTGATGCTGGTTTCAGATCGCCCTCGCTGTTTCTTTTCTTGCTAGTTGTTTTATTATGGTTTACGGGTATCGTTTTTGCCTTGGTGTAGTTCAATAAAAAGTTGGGGTGTCTGTGATAGAAAAATATCCTGGTTTGCAGTTTCGACGCACTCTCTCTGCTTAGTATGACCAAAATTTATTCCTCAATTGCTCTCAGCCGACAATTCTTTGCCCCAGTCATAGGTTTCTCTTCAGAGAGGTGACACCGAATCTCATCGGATTTGCAATCGTCCATTCCGTGCCAGGACATGCTACACTTGGGACAAACTTGTTCATCTTGACAATACTCCATGGCCGTTTTCCTGACATCTTTTACAAGGCATAGGTCTTGGCTTTATTCCATAAGCTCGAGATCTTGCATGCACTCCTGGAATGCTTAAGTATTCTGGAAGATCAGGTAGTGTTAAGGACACTAAAAAAAATTTCAACACATTCTTTTCAAAAGTAGGGGCTCAAGTTTTCAGTGAGGTGTGTACCAATCCAGGTGAAACGTCAATTGAAAATTCACGCCCCCCTACACCGTCGAGGGCTGATGTTAGGTGGAGACCACGTCCTGTCGATTTACCAGAGTTAAGAAATATCTTATACTCATTAACAAACACAAAGGCAGTTGGACATGATGGTATCAGTCTTCAATACATCAAAGACAGTTTCCCAGTCACAGCACCATGGATTCGTCTGAAAATTAAAACATCAATAGCAACCAACATGTTTCCAAACCAATGGAAACACTCCATTATTAAACCGTTGCACAAAAGTGGTGACCTAAATACAGCATCAAACTACAGGCCCATCAGTCCTTTACCTGTCATGTCCAAAATATTGGAGAAAGTGGTAACAAATCAATTATCATTTCACCTGGACGAGTCGAATCTACTCCACCGAAATCAATACGCCCAAAGAAGAAACACAAGCACTCAAGACGCTCTGCTCAATATCTCTGAAAAAATATACAGTGACATCGAT
>JACJUY010011456.1:10307-22969 GCA_014220935.1 Platorchestia sp. MABIK
TTTCACTGCAGGGCATTCCATCCCTACGAGGCAACTGAAACAGACCTGTTGGCGCCGTCCATGCTTCTTAAAAGCTGGTTCGAAGAATTGGAAACCCAGCCGAGCGCAGTAAAGCTAGGTCGATCCTATCGGCGCCAGAAATGCGATGACTAGCCAGCGTGTAGTACGTTGCTTAATGTTCTTTCTTGTTCATATCTATGTATATTTTATTTGTTCATACTAACATTTAATGATATCGATGACATGTACATACTGATTTATTTTTTTGTATTACCGATTTACTCAGCTTTATTCTTTATCTTCCCAGGCACCTCGCAATTTCTAAATATTTTGAAACTTGCTACATAAAAATTGTGATCGATTGTGTATATGTTAATCAAATAAAATCGAGCGATCACGCTATCGGCTAGTATCAATTTATTGAACCGCTTTGTAAAGGAAAGTAAGTCTATTTTCCAATGAATACGTTGGCCAGAAAGAGAGTCTACATGACAAATAATCCTCCCTGGTTTATATTCGAGTATAGAAACCGCATAATTGTCAAGTGGAGATCGTATAGAAGATGTAAAATAAACAGAACTGAAACCCATCACCTGGATCACATTCATGCCCTATAGAGTCGTAGAATGTTTAAAAATCTGGCATATGCAGCGGAATAAAATAAGCTCAAACAAATGACGGAGGTACTTTATTGCAGTGTTTACAGGGTAAGATTTGATTAAAATCCAGAACATCAAATCTTTAACATCCAAATGCTCGCACCCAACGATGCATTTTTGCCCACCCATTTTTAAAAAATGAGCACTCATCTTTACGAACCTTTTCAAATCCACCAGACATAATTGCCTAGCTTCCAGTAAACCTAATAAAATGTTCGAAGTAACAGCAAACCCTGAAGGAACATTTTCAATTGATGCCTTGAAAGGGAATTAGTTCTGCAGCACAGGAAGCAGGTAAATGTCACTCCAACTTTCAAAGAAGAGAGTAAACATGCACACAATTAACATGACACCTGTCACCAATAAGTGACGGAAAATTGCTCAAAGTCTAAATTATAAAACATCTTAGAACACAAAATTTGATAGCAGACACAGTGGTGACAGAAAATAACGCAGCTTTCCCATAAACCTTTGCTTCTTTCTAGATGCCAATCAAATCCTCGACAGTAAAAAGCCTATAAACCTCATATACCTTGAATTTCAGAATGCCTTGTATGAAATTCCTCACGAAGTGGATGCCAAAGGCATTTAGGGGAACAATTTATGATGGATACGAGACTGACTAGCTGTTCTCATTCAAAGAGAAGCAATTCACACCAGCAATTTAGAGACTAGACACAGGTAACTATAGGGGTTCCTTGAGGATGCATTATCGATCTGATACTCTTCATCATTCATATCTTCGATTTCGACCTTAAAATAATCAGCAAAATTTATCAATTTGCGAATGCACAAAATTTTGTCACAGGCAGTTCACTGAGCGAGACAGAGTTCTATTCGAACAAACTTGAATCATTTTCTCCAATAGACCGAAACACGGTAAATGAGATTCAACATCGACAAATGCAGTATAATGTGCATTGGGAGCAATACTCGCACTTCCTTCGTCCCTAATTACTTCAATATTCCAATTAAGGCCGTAGACCAACTAATAGCTCTTGAATTCCTTTCAACGAAGATCTAAAGCATGACAAAGAATTCAGAAAAAGCGTTAAGTATGCGAAAGAATTCTTGGTTTCAATTCTTGGCTTCCTACTAAGAAAATTTGAATGCAAGTTTAAGTACGTTTTCCTACTCCTCTAAAAGGCACTAGTCCGATCACATACATGAATCGTAATCCAACTCTGCTCCCCTGCCCAACACGAGACATCATCAAAAGGAGATAATTCAGCTTAATGAAAGCAATATGATTCTTAAGTTCCGTAACCTCAGTTACAAGAAACATCTTCAACTGACAGAACACATTCCCCTGGCACAAAAAAGACTGTACAGTTTGAGGCGGTTGGTGCAAACAGACACGCCAAGGAAATGGTGCACTAGCTGTTAAGAATGTTAGGAAAAGAAGCCCCCAAGAAACGCCATGAACTTAAACTGGGTGTCCATGAATGTGCTTTCTACCTTCGCTATATGGTGAAAGTTTACTGCAGTTACAAAATACTTCCTGTTTAACTAAAAAAAAGCAATTAACCAACCGATGATCTAAAAAAACTCACGCCGTTCCTATCAAAGCAGTTTTGTGTAGTTACCCTCGAGTGGTGAACCGCAAACTCACACCTTCTCCTTTCCGTGCTTCTGTATCATCCCACCCACGAATGGGGACAAAGAGTGACGCAACAGAGTAAATCAAATTTCCTTGGCAAATTAACATTTCTTTCAAAATAAAATTCCTCATCAATTTTGGGGAACTGCTTCTCGTTTATTTTGAAAAAACTTTTCAATGAAAAATTGGCCGTACAAAATCGATTAGTTAGTACTTACCCTACCAACAAATAACTTGATTCTCTAACTGGATAAATTTTGTTCAACTGGTGAGGTAAGATACGAGAAAGGTAAAAACACATCGAAGCGAATGAACTTTTGCACTTATAAAATGAAATGAAACTGTGATGATACTCCTGGTATTATACATTGTGGAAAATAGAACTCTTTAATCAACGACGGAAAATCATTTGGTATTCAGTTGAGGCTAAGCAATACAGTATCTTCAGATGGTTTACTATAACAAGCTTAAATGGAAAGGTTGATTCTCTAAGCAAATAAGGAAGAGAGGTGAGCCTAGCTCAACAGTGACAAAGTGTCTTAAAACAGGCATCCAGCCACCGCTAAGCTGCTTGCTTACAACCATTATTCCTATTATACATCCGGTCTTACATTTCTCAATTTCAAACTTTATTTTTCGTTCGTTCTATCCCATTTTTCTTGGAGAGAAAACATTTCTTTCAATATTCTCATAAGTCCTTATAAAACGAATCATATCAACGCAAACTCGCATTCACTGCAAACTATCTCAGAATAAAAGTGCAAGTAAATTCAAAATTGCTACATTTCTGTCGCTTCCGAAAGTTAGATTTGCTGCAAACTCTGTCGATGTGCATCTTTTTTTAAATACAGAAATAAAATTATTGCACTAAGACCATAAAATGACGTAGACAAGAATACCCCTTCCCCCTTCTCCTACCGTACTACGTTCGTGCAAACGGTTTCCAAATTCGAACTTCAAAATGTAGCGTTTTTGAATATCAATGAACAACTAGCCCTCACTCTTATTTCAATGACAATCCTTCTAACCGAGTGTGAAAGTGTACTACCACATAACTCGTTTACAATGAAAACAATGCATCATATACCCCTCCATCCATACACCCTCAAAAGACTCACGCCGGTATGGATAAATTCACAATTTATCCATATGCAATCCGGTCAACTTCTCGGAGAACTGCTTTTTCTGAAATAATATAATTCTCCCTCACAGCTACATATGAAAATTTCAGAGAACATGAAATACTTTTATGTCAATCATCAAGCAGAAGGGTAAACAACCGAAAAGCCCACGTGTTAAGTCATTAGCTCAAGAACCTCAACCGCTCAAAATGACAAGGACATCTCTGACGGTCAAGAAGTCTTACAAATCAACAAAAAGCTTCACAACCCTCCAAATCATCACCAGTAGAGACTCCAAAATCAGACGTGCGAGATGTCACTTCGTCGACGAGCAAATTCTATTGCTTGCGGAACGCAAAAATGAAACCGTTTTGTTAGGAGCCGAAGAGAAGAATGGGATACATAGAAAGTTTAAACTTCCAAATACATCCCAAAGATAGTTATACATAAGACTCATGATGCAAATAAATTAAAAACAGCATCCACCTTCCGGACCTTTTTGTTTATTATTGGACCTAGAGCAATGAAATTGGTTGTACGGATAGGAAATGCAATTGAAAATCGTTTATTTCTTATGAAAAAGTGCGATTTTCTTGAAAAGAAAATGAGAAATCAAAGAAAACCATATTTTATGGGGGTTTTCAAAATGCTTATTCACCAACAGTTTTTGAGCTACAGGATAGATTTTGGTATCATTGGATGCGGAAAGACGTGGACATTCCAAGAACTTGAAATAGTTTCCCCCAAATTTCCAGTTTTTATAAAATAAAACGAAAAAATCGAATGCAAATACTATTATCGAAAAAAATGCAGATTTATGACGTCATAGCTTTTGAACGAAATTATTTTGCAAAACCATTTAACGTTTTTGAAAAGCCCTTGCCTTTTTGCATCCAGTGATATCAAAATCATCACCGTAGCTAAAAAACTGTAGGAGAAGAAGCATTTTGAAACTCCGACATCCGGGGTTAAGTATAGGCAAAACAAAGAAACGTAAACAAATATTATAAAAACTTTCATAAATTTTTGGTTGAGGTTAGACCCCTGAAATCATTATACAGTAATATATAGATGTAGAAGATGACATAGCAGCGTCGTACCGTGAAGAAAGTGCCATGAGGGAGGTGTAACATGATAAAATACCATTTCCCCCTCCCGTCCCCCCATTCTTCAAACCCCCGTAGCGGGCGAAAGAGTGAACGTACTAGTCTAATTTTTTCACATGAGGTACCTGACCTCCTACACTTCCTATAGCAGCAACAATCCCTATTTCACAAATGGTCTCAAAATTCTTGATTCCTATGGGGGACGCTGTCCTTAAATCCCTATAACCTATCTTGCTTCAATGCATTGGGCAGTTACGGTATCAAAGCCCTTCCGGGAACGATCCAAATAGGTAGGTAATTACTCTCTCAGTTCAAAGCATAACCTGCAAGAATATTACATTTATTGAATACATGCATACACTGCAAATTTCAACTTCTGCAATCATTCACAAGGAAAACAATTCAATTTCTCTCACTGTAGTCCATTTAATCAGAACATCATAACAGCGGGTACTTACAAGCTCATTTCTGACATCTTCTGCCTCTTCAAATGTTAAGCTAATAATAAAGCAACTTTTCAAATTAAATTTGCATGTGTTTTTTTTGTCTTAAGGCAGGCTTATACAATTCACTGTTTCTAATCAAATCATAAAGAACTTGACTATTTTCTTCTCTGAGGTAAAATCGTCACAGGATTTGAAAGAAAAGACGTTGAAAGCCCGATTACAATTTTCTGGACTCTCTGATGAACGCAATTGACCGAATGCATTAATTTAGAAATTACATCAGTTACTTCAGAGATATAAGCTTCTCGTCCTCTGACCTCACAAAGATCAAAGAACTTTTCTTGACCATGTATGTAGTTTCTCACAATAATGTAGTGTCTCCAGTGGTCAGCAATGGCACAGGGCATAACGTTTGCGTGAAAAGTTTGTTTGAAAATAATTCCGCTTCAAACTAATGCTGAAATTGACATAGATGTTTCAAACGGTTTCCGCAGTTGGCTGCACCAAGGAGAACACCATTTCCATCAGCAAATTGCACTAGGACTGGCTCTAAGAATAACTGTCCCATGTAGGTCATATTTCTGAAATTCCCATATCCTGAATGATAAAATTGAGTAATCTAACGAGAAAGCCGAGCCGAAAAATAAATTGAATACGACTTCTATATCGACAGCTTTTTCGATTGAAGTTTCTAAAAACATGGACCATTGCTCACCGGCTAATTATCCTCGCTCTCCTCCCTCTACCTGTGACAATTATACAGGGTGGCCCATAAAAACTGGTCGCAAATATACGCTTATAACATATAAAGTTATTGATGTAAGAAGGTAAAACAGAAATTTGATAAATGAATATATTGTCAAGTTTTTTTCAATCTGTTACAAGTGCTCGAAATAGTGCCTTGTCCAATACAGAGATTAATCCATTTTCAATATTATAGGTTACTGCAACTAAAATATCTTCGTTAATGGAAGAGATTACTCCATGGACCACTTGCTTCAAGTATTCAATAGGGGTCGGTTCCAATTTAAATATTTTTTCATTAAGATTTTCATAGAGGAAAAAATCCAAAGGTGAAGTGTCATAAGACCTAGCTGGCTAAGGAAAATTGGTTCGGTGTGAAATAATCTTGTCGTCTCTTACATATTAAAATATGCATCAATATAATGCGACACTTGTTTTGTGAGTAAGAACTCCGGAAGCTGGGGTTTACGAGTCCCGGAAGATCTTTGTTGCGCTTTGCTCGAAAGGTCCTTGTGGCGCTTGGCCTTGCGGGTACCAGAAGGTCTTTATTACGCACTGGTTTAAGAAGACGTATGTAACCTACAGAGAGATTACACAGATACATGCGTTCCTGAGCGTTTACTTCTCCTGCCTTGGTAGTCTAAGGGTGCGTGCACACTACAAGCGGAGCGGAGCAGCACGAAGCGGAGCGGAGCAGAGCGGAGCGTGTGCTCACATGTAAGCTGAGCAGAGCGACGTCCACAGAAATCAGTCGCTATGGAGGATTTCGCGAGTACGGTCCTATTGCTCGACGGCAAGAAACAGTAACGGAAATACTGGGTCCATCCCATCAATATGAGCAGAGATCGCAAGAGAGAATACCACTATCTCTTCGAAGCACTGAGGAGAGATGAATCGCAATTTTGAGTATTTGCGGATTATTGAGGATACATGTAAACCAAAGTAGTTCAAGCAAAATTAAAGTCTTTACACAAAGGCTGTTTAACACTATAGGATGACAGGTTTTCGTAGGCCAATAAGAATAAAGGAGCGTTTTGTGGTGACTTTAGGGTGAGTGCAGGTAAAATAATTACCTTCAGAAATTCAGGGTTGTGCCAGAGAAAACTAAGTGAAAAATACTGACAAATACTGACTTGTCCTAACCGAAAAATTCTCGAAATACTGAAATGTTTTCCGTTAGTATTAGAAAAATCACCTAAGCTCATAATATTTTGCAGCTTATTGTGTGTCAGACACTCATTGAGGCCTCCTCCTCATCATACGGCCTCCTTTTCCTCCCATTTTAAACTTTATTAAAACTTTATTAAAAAATGCATATAATTATTCCTTTAGCTAGATAATAAATAAAATACACAGCATAACAAAATATCAATAAAACTACTTAACAAGGGAAATAAAAAGATTCCTTAAATTGAAGCAATAGTTAATTAACAAATCAGAAAAAGCCGAAGAAAAAAGAAATAAATGCACAATGCACCTAAATGGGCAGAATTAAACAAAAATATTACATGCTACACCATCTGTTATGCATTTTACATGATTAGATGTACAAATTATTAGTTATATATTATAATTTTTGAAATCAAACGACAATTCTACNCATTCGAACGTGTACAAGCATTATTGCCGCTCCGCTCGTAGTTTGAACGCACCCTAAAGCTACCGATACTGTAGTTTGCATCTACAGCTAAAAATGCCTCTTGTTGTGTTGAAAGAAACGACACAACATGGTCGACGTGATCTTTAACCATCTAATACAGGCAAGGGTGTGCGTGCATTTGCTTGAGAATACAGTCTTTTATTAAACTTGAGATTATAGTCTTTTATGTAATTTTTGTTTTCCATCTCATCATCAATTACTTTTGAGTTATAATCGTTTATTTTCGACCAGTTTTTGTAGGCCACCCTGTACAATAAGCACAAAAAAAATCTCATTGCTATCTAATGCAATGAATACTGAATGTTAAATGCTCCTCCCATTTCAAAATCATCAACATCCATCGATAATGGAACGGTAAAATCAGCAGGAAAACAACAATTGTCTCAAGATTCGGCTTGAAAATCTCCCAAACGACACGCGCAATCATCACCACGAAAAAAATGACAGGAGCATCCCTTAAATCTCTGTCGACTACTCCACCTGAAATCGTCACGACCAGCTTATTCATAGCCAGGAAAACAGAAATTCCATGAAATTCCTTCCTCCGTCGACACATCCCAATAATGATTAATAATCAAAGTCAAGCAAAAAGTGTCTCTAGCTAGATTTGTGCACGCGTTAGCATAATTATAGATGAATTAAAATAGTGCCTTTTCCTATCACATTGAAAATAGTGCCCTTTCCCATCAAAGGCGATGGACACTGCCTCATCCATTCCATAGCACATCAGCTTCAACACACATCCAACTTCAAGATATCATTATCATTCTTTAAAAGCTGCAATTTAAACAGCGAGTACTGCAAACAAAACATAAACCCTAAGTTTGCAGAAAAAAACTGTGGCGACCTCTCTATGCTTACAAATAAATACAATGACGACAAACATTTTGATCCCGCTGCTCAAGACTACATACCACCAATCATATTCAATGTGACATGCTAAAGTGTTTTCATCTTCAGTCAAAAGAACTTGGGGCTTAGAAGGGAATAGTCAACCTCTCAACTAGTTTATCAACAAACACCCCTCTCGTTATACTCCCTGGAAAAATTATCACTTTATTGCTTCTGTTGCACAAGGCAAAACTTATCCAGATGCCACATCATTTAAATGAGTAAGTACTGTTGCCCAGCCCGATTGAGAACTTTCATTTACAGCTGACGCTGCACCTAACAACCCGGCCAACACTAACAAGATCGATGAACTAAAAGAATGCCATCCTCATAAATGCAATTTCGCTCCTTAGAAAAATACCAGAATACATATCGAAATAAAATTCATCAAGGCACGTAGCCTAGGTGATGAATTGGATGACATCAGAGTAAGGCTGGTTCCTGGAGAAATTAAAAAAAATACGCGTTTCCAGAACATGGTTTGATTCCCGAAAACAAAGTTAGTTTTTTCATGTACCTGATTACGTTTTAAATCGCTATGATGGTATTAAAGATATAGCAGAGGTCGCTCATCTTGTATTTTCGTACAAGAGTTATACTCAACATCTTTACTTCTAGCAAGTTAAGTTGGCGAAGGTGTAACAATTCTTTGCTTCATAGTACAGGGTTTTTTTAAATATGGGACCCGAAAAAATATTTTAGCAACTCTTGATACAATGAACTGATTTTGGAAAAAAAAACGGCAGTAAAATCCTGAAATTCATATCTTTTATTTGGTACCAACGTATTCACGATACAACAGTCAAATAAAAATCGAAGAACACAGTAAAATTCATCCTGCTTTGAAACTGCGGCCAAGATGACGAAATGGACAAAAGAGCAATTAGCTTTCATATGCACTGCATATTTTTCTACTGGAATGCACATTGTCCTACCCCAGCGAAGTTTTAAGAGAGTACAATCTGTGAAATTCTCCATCAAAGAGAAGTATGCAGTATCCGTCCGTTAGAGTAGTGAACTGGATGTTCCCCTCTGAACTGGATAGTGAAAACATGCTTGCATGAGTAGAAAAAAGTAAATCGAATAGTTTTCTACGAAACCGAAATGACAACCATAAAAGGTTATTCAGAAAGGATTAGCAAAAAAAAAATAAGCAAACTTCCATTAAAAACTATTAACGGTAAAAAATAATCAGAAATTAACGAGGAAAATCAATGGTAATGTAGCCTAACAAACAAACGCGAACAGCAGGTGTAATTTTTAAGACCCCACGGAAACCGCCTCAAAAGTAGATGTTCAAGTCTTCAATGGAGTATTTAAAATCAATCCAAATCAACATTTTGATGAAAACCCGTGCCCTACTGCATCTGTACCTACTAGAATCAGGTAGAGACCTCGTCCTGTACTCGGATATTCAGGGTGTTTCAGGACAAGAGGTACAAAATTGCTCATCATGTAAAAAATTGCCAAATAAACACTTTTTCTCCCATAAAATTTTCCGAAAAAATCCAGATTTTTGAGATATTAGCTGTTTATTATTTTAAAGGATGAAATTTAATTACACTATTATTAGTGTCTGAAATTACCTGAATGATCAACTTCCTAATAGGTGGATTGGGCGAAATGGTCCTGTTTCATCGCTTCCTAGATCTCCTGACATGCCACCACTCGGTTTCTTTTTTATAGACACATGAAGAGCCTTTTTTATGCTACACCCCTTGAATCTGAGGAAGATCTCGTTGCTCGAATTACAGTGGCTGCTGGTGAAACTTCTGAAATGCCAGACGTGTTTCTTTATATCCGGAGTCGTTAGGCTAGGATTTGAAAAGTGCACTAATGTTGGAAAATCACATTTTAAGAATTTTTGTAGAGTAAATTCAAATAAATATTGCCAGTTCTTTTGACACTAAATTTCATTCCGTTAAAAGAATAAACAGCTAATATCTCTAAAACCTTAATTTTTTTCGAAAACTTCCATTAAAGAAAAAGTTTTCCTTTGGCCATTTTCTAATTGGTGTGTAATTTTGTACCTTTTGTTCTGAAACACCCTGTACATACCAGATTTACGTTAAATTTTATAGTCATTTATCATGATGGTTTTAGCTCTCAAAACATTACAGACAGTTTCCAGTTAAAGCACTTCAGATTTGTTTAATAATTACATCATTGACAATCAATAAGTTTCCAGACTAATGGAACTATTGAATGAAATAATTAGACCATTCCATAAAACTGTCGATGTTCAAACACCTTTAACTGCAGTCCCGTAAGTCTTTTCCTTCACTCCCAACCTATTAGAGAATGTAATAACAAATCAATTACCGTTTCCCTTGAATGAATCCAATTTTACTTCATCGAAATCAACATCCCTGAAGGAGACACTAGGACCCAAGATGCTCAGCTAAGCATCATTGAAAAAATATTCAGTGATATTGATCAAAAGAATATAACATACTTATTGCTGCTATCTCTCTAAAGCCTTCGACAGCGTCAAACATGAGGGACTTTCATGAAAAATATCGAATTTAGGAGCAGACACACAATGGCTCGATAGTTATATGTACTTATCTAATCGATATCTTGCAGTCCGCACAGATAACAAATNGTATATGAACAAATCATTGCTGTTTTGTGTACATTTAGTTTATATGTATAAATGCGTATATACATGCATGTGTATATGTGTAAATGTATTTCTGAATGTACATATATATTAATGTTTGCATGAAAAACGTTTACAAATACCCATGTATACATAGAATGCAACTGACGCATTGATAACAATCAGAGTGCCTTCAAAAAATAGTTTTTCATTGCTATCCGATGTTGAAACAGAGGATGAAAAGCCCCTCTCAGATACGAGTATAAATCAACATCCAATCACGTACTCAGAAGCAGTGAAATCAACAAGAAGAGAGAAATCGCTGCAAAATTGCAGTAGTCAATCGATGGAAAATCTACCATCCAACTGCATGCACAATCAACACCAGGAAAATAGAAATGACACGAGCATTACTAATTTTTCTCCAGATCCCCATGCAAGAAATCCACACAGCCGGCCCTTTCAGAGCCAGAAAACGTAAATTCCCTGCACCTCTCCGAACCTTTAATTGATGTAAAACGTATGAAAAAATACGTCTTCACCCCCATTTGTGAACGCATGAATTCCACAATGGATGAATTGAAACGATCATGGAAAATAGAGCTGTTTCCCACCAGTGCCGATGAACACCGCCTCCTTCATGCAGTAGCTCATCTACTTACGAAACAACCAGCATCAAAATGGAATTACAATTCCTTATAGGCTGCAATCAAAACGGAGAGCAAAGCAAACAAAAGCACATACGCTAAGTTTGTTGACAAGAACAGCGGAGACGTGCAAAACCACATAGATAATTACATTGACGAAAAACATTTCGATCAAGCTGCTGTAGACCTTATACCACTAATCATCTCAAATGTGACAGGCCAAAAACTTCTCATCCTGGATGAACAGGATCATTGTGTTTTGAAAATATCAGTCGATCCCTCATCAGAGTTATCAAATAATAACCCTCCACTACTGCTTCATTGTGAAAACGATCACTTCAGTGCCCTTGTCGCACAAGGCAAAAATCAGACTGGAGTTTCCCCATCTTGACCGACTGCCTCTGCACAGCTAAGTAGTAGACTTTCTTACATAGTAGATGCTGGGCCAAACACCCTGGGTAACGTAGACAAGAACGATGAATCCTCGGAACGATCCCATCGAGATAGTAACTTTGCTACCTTTAAAAAGAGTGCTAATATAAGTAAAATCAAAATAAAGCATATAAATGCTCGAAGCCTGAATGGTAAATTGAATGAAATCAGAGTAATGTTGGTCACTGACGAAATTGCCATTTTGTGTGTTTCAGAAACATGGTTGATTCACTAACCCAAAGTTCATTTTTTAACATTCCTGATTACGTGTTATATCGCTACAATGGCGCTAAAACCAGCCGAGGTAGTGGATCTTGCATTTTTGCGAAAGAAATGTACTCAACATCTTCACTTCTAGCGATAAAGTCTGCGAAGGCATTGAAATGGTTTGGTTAGAAGTGCAAATAAATAAACACAAATCCATAATCATTGGCAGCCTTTACAGGCATCCATCGTCTCCCCTAAGTCTAACACTAGATTTTATTGAGGGAACCTTCAAAGAAATCCTTCAGGCAAAAAATTTATTCATTGCTTTCGGAGATTTTAATGTTGACTTAACGGAAAAAAACAATCAGCTAAGCAAACTGTTGTGTAAACTAAACCTATCACAAATGGTCAAAGAACCGATTCGCATCACTAATGTCTCTAAAACTCTCCTCGACCTGGCAATCACAAATAATCCCACCGCAATACTTATTACAGTAATATCACCTTCTATTTCCGATCACCACTTCATAGAATGTGAAATTAATAT
>JACJUY010011457.1:21496-38983 GCA_014220935.1 Platorchestia sp. MABIK
TTGTTGTTGGAGTTGCTGGGGGCTGGACACTGTTGTTGTTGGAGTTGCTGGGGATTGGACACTGTTGTTGTTGGAGTTGTTGGGGCTGGACACTGTTGTTGTTGGAGTTGCTGGGGCTGGACACTGCTGTTGGAGTTGCTGGGGCTGGACACTGTTGGTGGAGCTGAGGGTGCTACTTCCACTATTGCTAACTCCTGTTGCCTCGACTTTTGCTGCTGCTCCTACCAAGGCTTTGATGCTGCTCTTACAATGGCTTTTGCTGGAGCTGCCATAACTGATCCTGCCACTCCGTTCCTGAGTTAAAACTGCTACGCAGCTGCAAGTATTGCCTTAGGTTTTGATTTAGAACTGACTGTAGAGCTCCTAATTCATCACCTTCATTTCATTTAAGCTTTTCATTTCTATTATCGTGAGCCCGTCAGAACTTATGCCAATTGGAGCATCTCGTCTTCAAACTAATGCAAATTAATTAATTATTTGTTAATAAATGATCTTCATTTCATTTGAGCCCTCTATAAACACGACTCCGTCAGCATTCGAGTCAATTGATGCTCCAAAGTTACAGACCATGTGACCTCACAGCTCCTCGCAATTTAGCAGGCGCCAGGCTGTACAATGATGCCATTCCTCAGTGGGACATTCTTGTCGGCTTCATATGGCGCACCGTAACGCGAGATGCGCTGAGATTTGTCCTCCCTCACGACACTTGTTCTAGGTTCCTTCAAGGAGCCTCGCGTGCATCCCGACCTTCGTTTTGCGCATGTGTGAGTAAATCGCGTTGTCTAGTGGCCTGTGGTCAGGCTTGAGGTACTGAAAATAACAAACGTGTCAGAGTTCATTGAACTTTCTATTCCTTTAAGATGCATGGGCTACTTCAACGATTAGTATACATTAGAATGGGATGATCTATCTTCAATTGGAAATATTTTACCGCGTTTTTCCGATGAGGAGAAAGAGGAAAATATTCGGGCGGACGCAAGAAAATGTTGATTAAACTTCGAGCTGACCGCCTTTGAAAAGTCTGCAACGAGTCTCTGTACGGAAATGTTTCCAGTTGGAGGGATTTTGCTGAACTGCCTACGTGTAGAGCGCACTTTCGGCGACAAAGTTGGTTTTGTTTCTGGGAAAGTTTGGCTGGGTCTCTCGTCGAGACCGGCGCTTGCTTTGTTGTTCTACCCTCTCGTTTCCGGTCGACTTGCGCTCTGCCGGCAAACGGACGTACATGCATTCATTAATTGGCAAATGTTACCGCTGCGCTCTTTGTTCTGCTGGAAAGCTGATCAAACAATTTTTTTGATCCAAAGAACACTAGAAAATTCCCTATCAAGAATGCCGACCATAGGAAATCTTCCAAATTTTTGAAAAAGGATTCGCTTTTTGAAACTCCAAAACTAGGAAGTAAAAGATTTAGTTTTGATCTTTAGTTTTATGCATGTATTGCATTGATATTCTTATTTCAAGTTCTTATTTTCTGAGAACAGTTCACGCAAATCTGAAGTGGCTCCTCTCAACGAACAATTCAACTTCATTTGGTTAAACTGACGAGAGAAAAATTGTCGAAAGAATGTGTTTTTCAGTAGCGAAGAAACGGTGATCTTCAAAAGAATATTCTCTGGCCGAGGGTTGATTTATACACTTATTAATACACATGTTTGGTGTCCGCGTCTTATGAAACATAGGTATCATGGATACAGAATTCCTCAGTTTAACATTAAAAGATCCGAGTCTCAACATCTCGATCTCGAGGTCTCAACATGCATTGATATGTTTGACATTTTATCAGGATAGACCCTCTCAGGGGGATACAACTATTGTATCTATGGGAATTAGCGTTCCCAGGGGGAAAATGTGTGAGGGTCCGAGCTGAGAGTTAGGTAGGCCTTCTTTTTGTTTAAATAAAATACTTTTTGCTATGTTGAGGACCACCTTTTTCGGTTCACTGCTGTCCTGTTTTTCATCACCTACTGCGTTCTTTTTCAACTTTCATCTTGTTTCATAATCTTCTTTCTCAACTTACTGTTTCTATGTCCCTTCTGCATTGATTCCGCATTCCCTAATATCCATACTAAATGGTGCCTTCCTCCCTCCTCTCTTCGAGACGCTTTTTTTTGTAGCGGTTAGGGAGGCTTAAACTAACCTAAAATCTATAATGTAATCTAAGTCAGACGGGGCCTCGATATTTCACTAGCCACGTTCTGACTTGATGTAGAATCTGGTGATAAATACCAAAAAAAGGTGAAAAGAACTTCTGTTTCTAAAACTGTTCCATAAGAATTGGATAGAGGCAGGATCGCTGCTACGAACGTTTTATCAAGGCATCACTCGGTCTTCAGCTGGCTGAACACGAAGAGCATCATTCAGAACTTCGAACAGGAGCTAAATTTCTAATCATTACATGGCTGGTTTGTTGTCTCGAGTACTTTGTAATGTTCTTATTCATTATTGTCCAATCTTTCGTCTACTTCTCTGCCTAAACGTGTTTCTCCGATATTCTAAACGAAATACGAGCTGCAAAGTAGTCTTTTTCGCAACGGTTTTTTTAAAATTATTATCTTTTACGCAGCACCATGCTCGGTACTGGACAGTGAGAGGAATTGTTTTTATAAAAATTGTGCCTGTTGCTGCATAACTTCTAATTAATCCGGGACGGCGCGAATTTTTGGACAGGCACGACTCGCAGTTTTGTTGCTGAAACACGAACCTAGTTCCATGATGAGCAATATTGCTCATATTTCTCATAACTTCCGCCTGGATGAGCGTTTTATGGACGCTTTCTTTGTCGGAATTAGATGGACGTATTAAGGAAGTTCCATCACGTGGATTGGTTCATTTTACAGCCCCGTAGAATTGCGTTTGTTTTGTTCCAAGTGAGGAGAACCTGTTTTTTTGGGGCGGTGTTGGTTTATTCAGCCGACCCAAAAATGATATTTTTTTTCCTTTGTTTGCCCGAGATTTTCCCTCAGAGAGGTGCGCTGATAGCAGCGGTTTTGAACATCATCGCCCACCTCAGAGTCGCCTGAGGTGGGCGATGATGGTTAGGTTAGCACAGTTTTGGTAATGTTGACGGAATTTTTTCACAGGTCTATTTAGCTTAACAATGACATTGCCGGTGGAATTTCCACGGGTCCTGCTACTACCTAATAATACCCTCGGTTTGTTGGTTTGGAGTTCGCTTCTTCCATTTTCATTGCCAGGGTCATAAGGTTAAGTATAATGACCGTATCTGTGATACGAGTTTCACCAGTCAACAAGTACAAGAATATTTTTAATCACAGTACTATTAGGATGAATATTTTTGTTTGTCATCCACATGTGGAAAATTTGTACACGAAAAGTATTGAATACCGTCATTTTTGACGGGCCGTGCACACTATATAGTATCTGAATAAAAAAGCTAAGACATTCATGAGATTTGTAGCGAGACAACAAATTCAGAACTTACAGCTTTTTTGATGATCAAATGGCCCATTAAGTTAGTTACTTATCAACCCCCTCAGGTTTGGTAGTTTAACCCTTTACCATCAAAGTGTATTTCAAAATCCACTTTCATGTACAACTCTAACATATTTTAATCTTCGTGAAATTCGTGCCCTAATGTGTTCTTCGAAGTTCATTGTCGAGTGGCAGTCACTTCCTCGTTGTGATGTCGGTGACTACATGATACCGGTGTCAGTTTAATGATGGTGGTTGTGATAACGGTAATATAAGTAGAAAGTGCGGACGTTGAAAGGGTTAATGCATTTTTGACTGCTTTATTAAGTCGTTTGGGGACTTGGGAACCCAGATACTGTAGTTTTGCTAAACGGCGTTAGCATTTATTGCCGTAGTTTTTTCGTCCTTCTCATGGGACTGACCTGAGCTCATCCCAGCAAGTCTTCAGGAATGATTTGCTGCGCACCTTCGTCTGATGGTCATCGAGAGAAACTTTCGTTTTTGGGAAATCTAGAGTGTTGATATTTTGGCAGGTGGGTGATGCTGTCATGAAAGTGCAATGAATTTTGGGGAAATTTAAATTAAATCAATAATATTTTCGATGATAATTTATGATAATGATTGTTTACGTTATTTTTTTTAGAAGTTTACACGAGTGTTGGACCACAATAGATACTCTGAATAAATCTCGAGTGTTAGTTGGAGAAATTATCGTAGAAACTTAGTTTTGCGAATCCTGCTCGAGCATTTAAATGTTAATAGGGCCGTTTTGGTACCATAGATGTTTTGAACTTTAGTCGATTGTTCCAATTTTTCTACGATCAATTCACTGGGAGTCGCTGCTCCCGAACCAAAACAGAAGTTCCTGGTCTATGCTTCTGAAGCTAGCTAGTCTGCACCCAGCAGCGTCTTTGTTACAGAACGAATCCGTCCACCTCATAACGAGCACTCTTCTTGGTCTTAAGAGATCACTCTTGCTAGCCATAACACGTTCAGTAGTGGGGCCCGCCTGTGCTCAGCGAGAAGATTTCCGTAATGCGAGTGTACCCTCTGTGTTCACAAGTGGAACTTTTATTTATGCTTGAACTAGATGATCGTACGTTTCAATTAATTTATTGTCCATTGAAACGTTGAATGTTGAAGTTGAGTTTACTTAAAACTGAATCTTACATTTCAATTAAATTTACCCCTCCTTAACTCTATACTCATCCGTCCCTACTCTCGTCAATGTCTTGACTGGATTGAGAAATGTAGGTTATGATCTCTACGTAAATTTACCATTCATTACAGGTCAACTCTCGGTGCAAATCGACCTCACAGAAGTCGAGTTGCTTCGACCAGGTTATGGAGAGGCGGAGGCGAGTTAATTAATTCTTTGGGTATGCACGAGTATTTTTCCAAAAAACATCCGGACTCTCCAAGGATTTTCTACTTCACTGTAAAACATTCCCTTGGCAGCCGGTACTTGTAGAAGAACCATTTCATTTTCATCAAATATTCTCAAGGCATGCTTGGAGTTGGAAATTGTTCAAGCTACAGATTAGCTTTACGTGCTACTGAATCTGTAATTTTTAAACTTTCATCTAACCAGGACTAATTTGGACTATTCTATTTCTAAAACTATCCGTACTGCCGGAGTTTCTAATATTTCAATGCGTTTTATCAGTTTTTCATCATCAGCTAATTAAAAGCGGCAAGCCTTCCCTGATGATTTTTCGTTGCGACGGCGGAGATGAGCCTTGTTCCAAGTTGAGTGGAAAGTTCCTAAATGCCTACATAACTAATGCGCAAATTTCTTTCGTTGCTGTCAAGTTCATTTCAGTCATCGAAGAACTGGTAGCAAACTTTCTATCAAGAAGTTCTAATTTTTGAGCTGAAGTCGAGAGAAGCTTCGGATGGTTGTTCTTCGAGAGACCTTAGTTTCAATATCTGTTGAAAATTCTAGTTTGGAGAATAAATTGAAATGAGGTTACTTTCCCGATCGAATTCGCAACTTTCTCGTAATTTGTTTTCTGTTAAATGCCATGTTCATGCCATAACTCAACTACTTACTTCTAATGAAGAGGAAAAATTCTATCCGAAATTTTCTTTGACCTTATACAGTCAATTATCAATTTTAAGGCTATGAAACAGTCAGGTTGTAAGTGACTTCAAAGCGTTTTTTTGAAGATCGCCCTACATATCTGCGATTCTGTTTCTTAATGGAAATGTCAAGCATTTTATTCACAAGTCAAAAATCCTTCATGTGATGTTTAATTAGCAGGGAATGCTTAATTAGAGCAATGCCGATAGTTGCATCCGACGATGCAAATTTATTCTATAGAGACTGCAATCAAAGTTACTTCAAGGGCTTCGACGTATAAATGTTTTTCATTACCTCGACTGTCTGAGTCGTGGCGCTGAAGTTGACTTCAATTAGACAGACGTCTCTTGTTTGCATGCAGCCAGGAGACGTTGTGAAACGATGCACCCCGCAATACAGCCTCCAATTGCTTTGTTATTAGAAGAGCCCAAGAGACGCAGACTTAGCGGTCTGGAGAGCCGCCTCTTCTGAATGCTGGAGTGATGCAGAGGCGATGTGACTAATGCGAGTACTCGACGGTGTAGATCTGGGGAGGATAGTTGAGGGGCAGCGGTGTATGTCCCTGATTGGAGACCTACCGGAGATTTGGTTGGGAGGCTTTCAAAGTGAAGCTCTAAGCTCTTCTTATGATGCTTTTTAGACTAGCATCTGGAATCAATTGACTCTTGATTCTAGGAGGATGTTGTTTAGCAGCCCAGCCAAAATCATTTTGGGGTTCTGACATCCATTTCAGGAAATTCAGTTCAAATGGACTTTTAACAACTTAAGTGAGATCTGCTCATACAACTTCCGTCAGATTTGATCGAATGTTCTAAAATACAACTGCAAGATCTGCGTAATGTTTCCTTGATGCTCCAGAAAGCTTAACTCCAGCTTTATTAATGCCATTTACCCCAGGAACAAATGAAACCGATAAGCAAGCCGAAGTACTCATGCCTGTTGGAGATGTTGACTTGCAATTTAATTACAGCAGTCACTGCAGCCACCGTGCCGCTGAGTGCTGTTGTGGTTGGTGCACTCATTCACCAAGTTCTAATTTTCGAGGTGAACGTCACAGCTCTCATGGCTAAGAGCTGTGATACGTCAGCCTTCTTGTTGATCAAATCTATGCAGTGGCGACTGCTAGAGCTCACATGGCCGAAGGAAGAGTGGGACTGGAGAGGGTGTTTGCTGTCTTGTGAGGATATTGTCCTTCAATGTAGTCTGCGAACTTACTGTTCTCTTAATTTTATAAAGTCCTTGAACTGTCTCTTCTGCGGATAACAACTATTGTATCAATTGGAAATTGTGCTCCCAAGGAGAAGATGTGAGATCACGAGCTGAAATTTAGGTGGGCTTCTTTATATTGAAGTGAAACAAGTTTTGGTTTTGTTACAGACCATCTTTATTTTGGTTCACTGCTCCTACTGAAAGATACAACTATTGTATCTACGAGAATCAGCAATCCTAGGGGGAAGAAAGAAGGTCCCACTCTGAGAGCTAAGAAGGCCTTACCTTTGTTGAAATAAAATAGTATTTTGCTTGTACTAATTTTCGAAGGCTATTTTTCATTCATAGACTCGGATATACTGGACCAGGGAAAAATTCGAAAAGTTTCATGGGCAGCAATGCTCTTCTTTTTGCGAGCAACTTTTAAGAGTAGGTGCTGCTCTGTTAGTAGTTGCTGCTAGTGTGCGAGGCTATTACGATGCATCGTTCGGATGAATTTCAGAAGCGCTATCTTATATATGCCTTTTATCTTAAATTTTATATCTTAGATTTTATATCTTAGATTTTATATCTTAGATTTTATATCTTAGATTTTATATCTTAGATTTTGTATCTTAGATTTTGTATCTTAGATTTTATATCTTAGATTTTATATCTTAGATTTTATATCTTAGATTTTATATCTTAGATTTTATATCTTAGATTTTATATCTTAGATTTTGTATCTTAGATTTTGTATCTTAGATTTTGTAACTTAGATTTTATAACTTAGATTTTGTAACTTAGATTTTGTAACTTAGATTTTGTAACTTAGATTTTGTAACTTAGATTTTGTAACTTAGATTTTGTAACTTAGATTTTGTAACTTAGATTTTGTAACTTAGATTTTGTAACTTAGATTTTAGATTCAATTTATTTCGTGTGGAATTCATTGTCATCACGTCGAGTAGCAGTTCCCACCTCACTCAGATGTCGGTGTCAACCTGAAACCAGAACCACTCCGGGGTCGTATTAACCGCGCAATGGGCAAAGGAATACAAAAGCTACAGAAGTTGTTATATCACCTTACTGAGATTATCTGAACTTTTGTAGCTATCAACGCTTTTCATTCACACTGTCCGAATTGAGACACTTTTCAGATCTGAATTGAATGCTACTAGAATATAAGCCCGAAAAAGGACAAAACAATAGAAAGTTTTGTGACGCTTAGACACGCTGTAAATATCAGCAGAGTTTCGTCTGTCTCTGAAGAGCGAACGTCCACTCCACCTGTTTTTGATCACTCCCTGAAGTTGGATGCTTTTAAGCTAGCAAACAGAATAATCTTTATCGCTGTGGACCTGCGTCAGCGAGGCGGAGAAAGAAGAGGCACTGACCGTCCAGAGCAATTGGAGTGGAGTTGTCAATTTTCCCAACTTCTGTTGGGGCTTGCCCTGACTAAACTAATTCACTCAGATCAACGTAACCGTCCCTAACGAAGTGAGACGATACTGTTTTTTAGGGTTTTACCTGTATTTATTGAATCATTTATGATTTTTTCAGCTAGGTTGATGCAGCTATCGTAGATGGCACAATGTGAAATGAATTTGAATTTTAGATGTCTAACTCGTCTGCTTAGACCGTGCGTGAAGATGTGGACATCGTGTCTTCCACCCCCGTAGCTCTATGTAAATTATTTTTTCGTATCTATGAGAATTATCACTCCCAAGGGGAACTCACTCCGGTTACCTCTCAGGAGGATACAATCATTGTATATGTGAGAATTAGGGCTCCTAGGGACGAATATAAGAGGTCCCGAGCGGAAGGTTAGGTAGGCCATCATTTTGTTAAAATAGTTTAGATTCTTGTTATTTTGTTGCGAAACTTATTTTCGGTTCAGTGCTACCCGGTTCTTCAGCACCTACTTCTTTCTTCTTCAACTTTTATCTTGTTTCATGAACTTCTTTCTCACTTAAAGTTTCCATTCACCTTGTGCATGGATTCCGCGCACTCTCAAGTCCATACTTTTTGGTGTTTTCTTCCTTCCTCTCTTTGGAACGTCTTTGTTGAGGCTAGGGAGGCTTAAACTAACATCTAATCTAATCTTCTGCAAGTTTCGATCTAAAAATGATGGAAAATTTCGGATTCAGTGAGGGACGATCATATATACTTTCCTTAATTGGATTTAAATCTTTCTGCTAGCATTTCACTTGAATCAAAAGCATACGGAATTGAAACCTCTTCAGCACTCGAGTAAATGTTGTAAGAAAGCGAGAAAAACTTCACGGAACGTTGTTAGAACTTTGAAAATTGATGTAATGCAAAAAGTGGTAAATGTTTTCTCTCAGTCACATTTGTGGTACGCTTGCATTTACTTTCTTGTTCGTGCATTTCTTTTTTCATTTGCTTTCCCTTTTGTGTATTTCTACTTCCAATTAACTTTAGCCAGACGCTTTCCAGCATCATGCACGAGGGTCCTCATTGCTAGCTGTGCTCCCGCGCTGCGTTATCGAGTCGTGTTTCATCTCCCCTTGCAATTTATTCAGTTTTTCATGATTTTCTCTAAGTCCTTAAACCGATTGCGAACAATCAACCGCGAAGATAATTAAGGGGAGCTACTACCCTGTACATTAACTAATTTACCGAATTTTTCAAATTTCCCTGTTCACGTTTCAATTGCATCTAGAGGAACCAAAATGCACACAGATATGTAGAATTGAATTTTTGACTCATTTTTGCTGATCTAAATTTTTGATTTTCGCAATAGAAAAAAAGTTACTGTGCGAACATGAGAAAAAATATATATACTTGCGCCAAACTGTTCTCACTCTATAATTTTTTACGTAGAAGCGCGATTGTGGTCTCCTTCGACGCGGAAGGACTGTAGGAACCTCGTAACGAAGGATTTTTTTGAATTTTGAACTTGGAAAAAGTTATTGGTACACATGTCCAAGAATTGCGATTTTCTATTGCGAAAATCGAAAATTTTCATAGAAGCAAATGTGTTCAGATTTTAATTTTACATATCTATGTTCGTTTACGTTCACCTAGTTGCAATATTAATGTGTCAGCTTAGAATAGAGAAATAATCAAGGATTTTCCTGGGGAAGAAATTTTTCGGACAAATGCAACAAAATTTTTTTTTCTAATTCGAAATTAAATTAAGTCCTTCGTTGCGAGGTTTATACAGTCCTTCAGCGTCGAATGAGACCACAATCTCGCTTCTACGTAAAAAATTGTAGAGTGGGAAAAGTTTGACGCAAGTATATATATATTTCTTCTAATGTTCGCACAATAACTTTTTGCTATTGGAAAAATCAAAAATTTTTGTGAATTAAAATGTGTTCAGAATTCAATTTTACACATTTGTATGCATTTTCGTTCCTCTAGATGCAATTGAAACGTGACGGGGAAATTAGGTAAATTAGGTAGAGTACAGGGCAGTAGCTCCCCTTAAGTTATTTCATTAAGAATTCCCCGCCATGGGAACACTTCTCACGTTGTAAAAATGACTTGCCATTTTCTGGTTCTGGTGCGAGAAGCAAGATAATCCTGGGAAAAAAATGAAGCTGTGTTGCTCCCGCTGTCGGTATTGAAAACCGATTCCCTATTTTCTTGCGTCGATTCTTTTTTCATGATCTTTTTGGTCATTTTTGCGCTTTTCACCAGAAGATACTGGCACTTGAGCTCATGATGGTTATGTTGTTGCTAAGGATATGTTTAAACTTCAATAATTATAATAATTCTGTCTTCTACTAAAATATCCGAATTATTAAATATACACTTAAAATAAGTACCAATATTTTTACTCAAACAGCATCTCATTCATTGCAATGTCATATTAATATGAACAAATCATTTATTTCTTTATTTCTTTTTGGAAATGAAAAGCGAGGATAACGGTACCTAACTTTGACATCATCAAGCAAAGCCATGATATCTATGCGTTTTGCCAAGCTAAAAATCCGCAACGTTCACAACTTCTGGAGCTGCAAAAGTTATTCTTCATGGGAATTGCTCCCTAATTGGAACTCTCGACTGTAGCAATAACGATACACAGTTTTGCGCTCCGGTGTGCGAGCAAATTTAAATAATGGTTAGATAAATAATTATTAATAACAATAATTCGCTGCCTTTTCCCTGGAGCGAGCGGAAGGCTGGCAAGAAGGATCTCACAATCCTGCGCCATGGCGAGGTGCGCCGCAGGGCATCGCTGGCGGTGCCTGCTTGAGCAATTACAGTTTTTCGATATCAAGATTCGCTCTCGACCGCTGGCCTTTACATGCAGCGAACTATTTTGCACGGAAAGCAAAGCAGATGCACCGGGCCTCCTACTGTTGAAATAAGTTTGGTGTCCTTGTCAATGAACTAAGTAATGATATCTATACAACACTGCTAGCGCACCGAATATTGAGTGCGCAAATAACCGAGGTCACGGAATTGAGAGACAAGCTTTGGTACTAAGAAGAGAGTTTGATCTTTTATTACTGGAATCTATGGGATGTGATTGAAGAGCTTTCAGGATCTTGTCAGAATTGAGTAGGAATATTTTTTTTTCGTTTCACCTTATTTAAATTTTGAAGCATGTGGAAGATCTAGGATCGAAGTTTCTGTGTCTCTTTGTCAGCTGAAGCAAGATCACGTTAGGAATGCATTTCTGTTTAGATGTTCACGTTATGATGCCGGGAACATGCAATTTTGCTCTCCCTTATTACACTCCATTTCAGCAAACCATAAAATTTTAGCTTCATATCATGCATTACCTAAATTGTCCAGCAGAATCCTAATGAAATGGATCGAAAGCTAATTGAATGTTGAGCGAGTTTGTGAGAAAACTCACCTGTTGAGCAATTCAGGCTTCTCGTTGTAAAGCCCGTCTCGAGCGTGCAGCTGTCCTTATTAATTTAAGAAAATTTAAGCTACGCGTAAACGAATAATTTAATAAATTGTAGGGAAACAAACTATAAATAAATGCTCTCATAAATTGACAATTTCTTTTAACGTATATGAACTGCGATGGGATGAACTGAAGTTTGATATTCAATTCGATGCGAACTTATTTCAACAACCAACATTTGAACGAACAAAATTGTTTTGGAAAGCGCGTTCATTTGGCATTGACGATATGAAAGTGTGTACCGCGTAAAAATACAATTTGTGTCCACTGGTGGGTCACTCGCGATGCGGAAATCCCCTCCTTGACTCACTGATGGTCACACTGGACTTAATGTGTTCATAAACTTTACTTTGGTCTCGCAACTCCTTTCTGGCGAAGACCGTGCATTGCGCACTTTAACTAACGCGTTGCTTGCGATGCGACCCATCGATGGGTTGCTTGGAAAATTATGACAACCTCTCAAAATAAATAGTTTTTGATTGACCCAATTACTGTTTGGTGTTCAAAAAATTGCTAACAACTTGTTTACCTAAAATTTGAGTTGAATGCTGAACTTAAGCTGAACTCATCGCGGTCAACGTGTTGAGCGAAAAAAAGTGATCGGGTTTCTTTTCTTAGCCACGCCTCAGCTTCACTCAATATGGCTTCGTGTCTGCCCTAAAAGTTGACCTGCCTAGTTGGGTCTAATGCCATCACAAAAGTTGGTGAGAAGACTTTCCACATATCTCCTTTCGTGGCTACTAATGTAGACGATTTTCTTGGAACGAAGTGCTTACGTTTCGATAATGTAAATATCAATAAATTCTTATTTACTGTGTTTGCAGTATCATCATTGAAAATGTACCAGCATTTATGCTTCCTGAATTCAATTAACCTAATTTACATCCCTCTCATTAGTGCTTTATCTCCTGTTCTGCCTCGTCTGTGCTTTATCAGTACCAACGCCTGGAAGCGTCTTACTGCATCCCGTGAAATACGGAGTCGATTTTTCTCTTTGGACTCCGAAGCCAAAGTGTTAGTGCTTAATTTGAGTACAAAGGAGACGTCTTCTCTCGAATGCAATTGTGAGGCAGCGGTGCCGCGGCGCTCTGCCTGCCAGCTGCTGCAATTGCTCTGTCCGTTTTGAGCTGCTCAGCTACGCACTCCAGATTTACGGCTTCATCGCGCCCTGCCTACCCGGGGCGAGACCGGAGCCCACTTCCCAGGATGGGGCGAGTGCTGCGCCCAGGGTGTGGAACAGCTTGCACGCGCTCTTAAAGGAGAGGTCAGATGGTGCAAAAGAGATGTCTGATGGTAATGGAGAGGTCTGATGGTGCAAAGGAGAGGTCTGATGGTGCAAAGGAGAGGTCTGATGGTGCAAAGGAGAGGTCTGATGGTAAAGGAGAGGTCTGATGGTAAAGGAGAGGTCTGATGGTAAAGGAGTGGTCTGATGGTAAAGGAGTGGTCTGATGGTAATGGAGAGGTCTGATGGTAAAGGAGAGGTCTGATGGTAAAGGAGAGGTCTGATGGTAAAGGAGAGGTCTGATGGTCTCTCGAATTATTGACCAGCTTGTGAGATTCGTTCATGCACCCGCTCCCCGTGCTCTTGGAGGAGAGGTCTGATGGTCTCGAGAATTATGGTGCAACTTGTGAGGTGTTTTCAGGCACGCGCTCCCCGCTTTTAAAGACAGATCTGATGGTCTCAAAAATCATTCCTAGAGAGCTCTGTGCTGTTGGAACTTGATAATGTATGTGGTTTTGATTGGTGTTAGTGGTATTTTTGGCGCTATCGTGAGAAAACAGTAACCGTTCCCGTAGCGCGTCGTCAGTCTAACCAGGACCAGGAGAAAGTTGTCTGTTGGGATTTTACATGTGTTGTGTACTTTGTTCGGAGATTCTGCCTCCATACAAAACGCGCCTTTGCATATGAATTGCTAGTGGAGGTAATAATTGGAGCTATTTTACCAATCTTTTCATTTTATGTAATTTTGTATAGAGCATTCCACCCATAGACTCGAACAAATCGAGTTCGATTTACCCAGTACGCTGACATGGGGATGCCTGTGTTCATGATCTAAACTGGTCAACGTATTCAATTTTCAGAAGGGAAATAAAGAGGGAGCTTTCATTTTGTGTTGGCTCTTGTTCTGACACAATATATTGGCAGCGTGATTGGGATTTTATTGTGGAGTTTTAGAAATGCATTCTGCTATTTGAAGAAATAATCATTTAGCTTTACGTAGCGTTGATACCGCAAAGCCAATTTGTGAGTTCTCAGATTTTGCAAGTACGGATTTTCCTCCAGTAAACTGTTGTGAATGTTGGACAGGGTTTCCATGATTGAATGAAAATTTTGAGGCATTAGTTTTTGTCGAGTTCACCTCGACATTACAGCTCAACTTGAACAACTTATAAGTGTATTTTTTTGGGGGAAATCGTTCTTGCTCTATATTGTATTGGCGGGATTTGGGTTCAATAGATTTCGGGGTGTTATTGTACTTGCATACTCAATAGTCGTATACATAAGCAGTAGAGGTATTTTTGGCTGGTAGCGTAACGTTCCTTTCTTTTGAGAAAGCAAAGTTTCAACTTCCTGACGTTGGGCTGCTACTTCTGCTGCTTCAATATTACTAGCTTATGAGCGCCCATCTCAATATATTTTCTTGGATTCCGTCTTTGAAATTTTCATGACGCACGTGTTTCTTAGGTGATGTTGGATCAATATTTTAAAATTTCGTTGCAATTTTGTCAGCGTGAATTTTTCGATTTGATCGGGCAAGAACTGATGAGGGTAATCGGTCGTAGTGATAGCTTCCGTTTCACTCTGAGCTACTCCGTGCATGCAGGGCTGGCTAATGCGATCAGTTTAGCCCAGATCTGCATTGACAGGCGAATCAAGGGTATTCTATTTTGGCTTCTCTCGAAGTACGGATGTCTCGTGTAGGTACCTCACGGCAGCGCTGAAGAAGATAGCTTACGGAAGAGCCTGGGGACTTACACAGCAGATTATTTTGAGCTCTCTCATGTGAACTACAGCAAGGTCACAATCTCGGAAAACGAACCTAATCTCCTACGAACCTAATCTCCTAAATTAAAGCATTTTCTAGCCGAGGTAATTCGTTCTTAGAAATTGGTACGAAATCAATTAATCTGCTCCTGCCGTAATTGTAGCCTTTTATAGGGTTTAAAATTTTCTGATGCGGAAAATACAGAATGAAAAATACAGAATGAAACCGTTCTCAACTGGCAATAATGCCTTCGCTTCGGCACTTGTACCAGATGATTTGCCAACAAGTAAGGCTCATTTCACACTGAGCTAGCAAAGCAGCATCTAGCAAGCTCGCATGAGCCATTTAGCAGATGGTCTGTGAGACTGGTAGGTAGGAATAGCGTTTTCACCTCGCATGCTGGATGTTGGATTAAACGTGCGAGGTCAGTGTGAAAGGAACGGCTCGTAATAGTGCTGTTCCTACCTACCAGTCTCGCAGTCCATTTGTTAGATATATTTCATGCGAGTTTGCTAGACGCTGCTTCACTAGCTCTGTGTGAAATGGGCCTAAGAGTGCCCATCTAGCCCACTGGTCGGCTGCATTCGTGTATTCCAAACTAACAACTTTTCCACTTCCCTTATATTTAAGACTTTTACTTCGTTAACCAAGTCATTCTTTCTGCAACAAGAGACTACCTTTATTGCCTCTCTATTCTTCAAATTGCACAGGTTGTCGATTGCTGCGAGTAACTTCGCTGGGCGAAGTCAGAGACATGAAGGCCATTATTCCGTGTTTGAAGAATTTCTTTCTGTACTTTCACACTAATGCGCTTCCTTTGAGCGTTTTTCTCTACGGGAGCCGAAATGAGGACAAACGTACGTAAAACGTACAACAATAGCATAAATGGATAGTTTTAAGCACAGAAATAGAGCAAACGAAACTTCGACATCGATCGCTGAGGATACGTACTACATTGCCGCGTGCGTATGTCCCTATCCTCACATTATTCACTAAAAAATACTTCTAACTCGTTTGCGTTATCAGAGTCGCTCGTTATCCGAGTTTCCACTATCTTCATCTCCCCCGCACTGAGAAGATTTGTGGGCGAGCTGCTATCTGAAAATGTATATTTTTTTGGAAGGATATTTTTTTGTGGTTCCGTTGACCTAAATTGAAATTTTCACCCATTTTTACTGATTAAGTTTTCTGTAACAGGGTTTAATTTTCCATAAAATTTAGCTGAAAATTTAACTCCCTGAGCGTATGATCACGGGGTGGCATAATTCTCTTTCCTGATTCCCCTGGCCATCCCGTTGTCGTGAAAAGAATTAAAGCCGATCAGTTCTTCCAAAATCACTTCAAAGCTCGTCATAGGCAAAAGAGACACTCTTTATGTCGGGGAATATTTATTTTCCCTTTGAAGTTTCACTGCTTTCAATTTGCGTGAGTGTTTTTCTTGATTCTTGAATGCATTTTATTCGTCGCAATGGAGGTACTGTATTGAATTGTCTTGAGTCTTTGTCATGCTTGAGCTGTCGTATAAAAATTTATGCTATTGTTATCTGCTTTGCTGTAGTCCACTAATTTGAAGGGGGTTCATCCTTCCAAACAAAAAGTTCTGCGTAAAATTTGAAGCGAGTTCGTGATAAGTTCATTCTCTCACAACGGACTATTGCAGTTCCTGTATTTTTGAGCGTCTTTGAAAATTTTAATTTTTGATTCATTACATGGGGAAACAAGTGGTCTATACAGAGTGAGCTAGTTTTCTTAGGCGGTTTGTTTCCTAGCATTATTCAAGGCTTCCCTAGTTTTTTAGATTCCGTGTTTCAGTGCAGTTTATTAAAACGGACATCAAACGCATTGCAAATGTCGTGTGTGCTGGCTTGATTTCAGCTACGCGAATTTTTATTTTATACTTTCGACGTGCTATTGGAGATCTTTCGTCAGCAGCATTCGCACCCTCCTTTTGTGAGCGGCCGAGAGAGTCCCGCTGCGCTCGACCGCACTTCGTCTTCTTGTTCTTCCTCATCCACCGTGGCGTCTCCGGCCCGGCTTTGCGTTCTCCGTGCGACATATGACGGCAATCCCATCCATTTGAGCGCGCTCTGCCGCGCTGGCCATTCAAATCGACTCGAAATTTCTACCAAGATAACGGGTCTCCGGATCGCTCCACAAATCAAATTTGAAACCAATATTGCAGCTTCTGAAACAAAGTTGACTATTCAAAATTAGGTTATCGATTCAAGTAGCGCGCTGTGTTGGTTACTTCATTGGGTTCTGACGTGAGATCGCAGGAGGTTTCGTTTGTAAAGGTTTTCCAGGTGGTGAGAAAATCCAGCGGCTTTTTGAGGTCTTCCATTCCCGTAATGCTGCGACATATGCATTAATAAAACCAAAGTAATTATGACTGATTGGTATGCGATGTACATTATTTCTTTTTCTTCTTCCGTTGTTGTGCTAAGCTGCTAATTTCTTTTAAGTGGCTTCGTCGATGTACGTGAAAGGGATTAACATATTCGAATAGGAATTTACGAGAGCAAATTTTGCAACGTCAATTTTGTACCTCTGCAAGCGTACTGTGAAAATGGTTGTGTTTACATTTGTAATCAATTCTTGGTAAAATATCAATTATCTATCATGTGCTTGTTCATTCAGTTCTTCACTTTCTTTTCTCTTCGCAACTTGCCAAAATTACAACGCGTTGGGACTAAAACTTGCCAAAATTACAACGTGTTAGAATTACAACGTGTCAGAATTACAACGTGTCAGAATTACAACGTGTCAGAATTACAACGTGTCAGAATTACGTGTCAGAATTAACCCGTGTCAGAATTAACCCGTGTCAGAATTACAACGTGTCAGAATTGCAACGTGTCAGAATTGCAACGTGTCAGAATTGCAACGTGTCAGAATTGCAA
>JACJUY010011458.1:0-12773 GCA_014220935.1 Platorchestia sp. MABIK
GCAGTATTAATACCTATCCTCGTGAGGACATCCCATCAATTCAGACGCGCACAGAAAAGCGTGCTGTTTAAGTGGTATACCTTCACATTGGTGAGTACCATTCTTGTTTTAGTGTGTGTAACGTGGATTCTTTATAATTCAATTTTTCGTGTATTTTGGGTTGCCTGTATTTTGTGTATTTGATGATTTCTTGGAGGTACGCCAAACCCTCATTACCGAGAATCAGGTCTCCTTGTTAATGTAAATTATTGAGGGGTAGGACCGCACATATCTCGTGACATTAGGATATCTTGTTTGCAACATTATTCGTAATGAACAGTTTGCGTATTGAGCCTGAATTACTGAAAAGTGGATTACACACGAAGAAACTTGGCCAGTCCCCTAGTAATTTTATGTACTTGTAATTTGTTATCATTAACATGTTTGCTGTGTCTTCTTACATTTTGTAGCTTGTGTTCTCAAATGTACATATTTCATAACGTGGAGTTGATGCCATTCCTCAAATCCGAGCTTTAGATTCCATCATTGGTGCAAATTCACGAAGGAGCTAGCGTCTCGTGACATCGTAATATCTCCATGCACTCTATTGCTTGTCCAATTTGCTGAGATGAAACATGAAAAATTTAGGTAATTCACTGATGTTTAACACATTGCGTGCGATTTGACCCATCGATGGGACGTGCCTAAAATTCCTGTTGCGAGACGACTCATCGATGCATCATTTGAAAAAGTTTTAACTAACTTTTAATTTTAGTAGTATTTAATGGTTTTCTGTGTGTATCAAATTTCTAACAACTTTTTACTCTCAATTTGAGTTGAATATTAAACTTCAGTTTAACCCATCGCAGTCAACGTGTCAATAAATGAAAAATTTGAGTGGAAAATGTTGTCTCTCTACCCACAGGGTAGAGAAATAAAATAAAAAAATACCCTAACATTAAAGGTTGTTGTTGAATGGCGATTAATTTTAGGTACTAAACAGGTAAGCATTAATCTCCTCACCAACAGGGTAGCTGGAGATTGTCCAAATTAAAGACATGAATACTGCGCTGGCAGATTGACGCCAAAAAATGTAGGTGGGCCTAGACACTTATGTTTCCGTAAATGAATTATTCTCTGATATCTTCATTCAAGATTCATTTAAGATCGTATCCTAACTTAGTTCAACTTCCGCTTACCAGGCGCATTGCGTCACAAAGAATTTTCTGACAACTGTCCAAGTCATCTATCCTGCACGATATTCATGCAAGTCCTCTAATATGTCATTTTATTTTTACGAATACTTTCAATCGCAGTATTTTGTATTTTCCGTGCTTTATTTTGACATATTATCCCTTTCTGTAGGAACTAGCACATTCACATTTTCGAAATTTCTTGCAGTTCAGTCCTTTTTTTCGCACTCGACGCCTTTTTTTGCACATCATAAGTATTCTTTCTCACTTCAGTTCTCCTTACATTTTTTTCACAGTTCTTCACGAGCAAACCTTTGCCAGCCAAGCGTAGCAAATTATGTCGTATTTACGATTAAAACCTACTGCAACGTTGAACTAAATCGTCAATAAATGTATCGTCTACTTTGAAGAAACTGTTTGAAAGCATGTTTTAGAAGCTGGTTATTATTCTTCTTCGTGCTAGGAATGTGCATTATGAATAGTTCCTCTGTAAGTGTATTGCACGAACTATTTAATTTTATTCCATGTAACATATTCGTGTTCCAAGCTTTGAGCAAAAAGCTGGATTTCAGTCACAACTGGTTCGAAAACGGGTGTGGCAAGACAGCGTTCATCTTCGTAGCAGTCGTCGTCGTGTTGAACGACGTAGGCTTTATAATCCTCATACTCTGTGGTCAATTTTTTGAGAAGGTTTCTTCTTATGTACTGATTTTGATCACAAATCAAGCTGACAAATGAGGATAATAAGTTTCAGCTTTGGTAAGTGTACCCATGTAAATGAGATAAATTCGTTCGCCCAAAACCTGTTGTCATTTTCAAACCCAATTGAAATAAATGTCATTTCATTGATTCTATAATAGCGCTATGCTATCCATTCAGTCTTGGGACTTTTGCAGCTAACTTGAAAAAATGTTGAAGTAAAATAATCTTGGGTTTAAAAATTATGGCGACCAAAATGAGAATAGGAAAATTTGTATTGTACTGAATAATAACTCAATTCTAATTACTGTGTGAAAAAATTCATTTTATTGCTTTCTTATCTGAGTGTATCCGTTGTAGTTAATAATAGCAAAGTGTATTTTGCGTTTTTCAATCCACTCCGTCGTTTGGTGCAATGCATTAGTGATCTATAGGAAAGTTCACCATAATATGAGGAGCGTGGACCCTAACGTTAATAACCACTGTTCTGTAGCGCAGTTTGAAATAGTAAACTGCTCAATACTGCCATGTACGCTTTATTAAATTTCTGTAAAGATATCCTGCTTTCAATGCTTTCAAATTGCTCCTAATGTGTGGAATCAGTAGTTTAAAAAAAAAAGAGACTTCAGATTTCATTGTACTGCAAAAAATTTAAACTAAACGAAATTCAAACTTTATGTTGATATTCAAATTGATAATGGTTGTTTCTAATTTATCTTCACTGTGATCGTATTGGAACGTCAGATATTTTTACAAAGTTTGAAGTGGATCACATGTGCGCGTCCGAGGCATCCTGCCTGTAAACGGCCGCCAGCGCGGGTTTTCAGCAATGTTTATATCATCTTTCCTTCTTGTTGTAAATGTGCAAGCTATTTAATTAAAAAATAGCACACTTATACTCAATTCCTAAGTGATCCAATTGCTTTAATATCAGGCATCACTAATGTATATGTTCGAAAGTAGTGACAAAAGTCGAATGAAATAATTAAAAAACAGTTGTAGCCTCACATTTTGCAATATTAACTGGCCTACAAAAAAATATCATAGGTTCCCAGGTGTCTCGAAATGGCATAAAAAGTAACATCGAATCCCCCATGACAGTTATCGCAAGCATTTGGCATAATATCACAATGAATTCGTCCTGAGTTTATACAATTTCTGTAGGAGTCACACCAAACAAACATCGGCATCTTAGGATGCTCTATTTCCAAGCAAGCCTGATACATATGATCTTGTGCATTGGTTTTTCAAATGCCTTATAACTAACACCATATATAGGACACCACGACGGTTTCCTCCCTAAAGCCAGTACCCATTTCCGACACCTGTATTGAGTGGGATATTGTGCCTGAGCTTTCCCATATACCCAACGGGGAAAATCGCCGCGCCAGCGCCGGGATACGAACCCTCCACTCCTACATGAAAGGGCGATGCCTTAACAACTGTGCCACGGCGACCAAGCTATAAGTTAAGGCAAAGTCCGATGCAGATGTACGCGAAACCTCTTTTCAGAATTGTCTCCAAAAACGTGAGAGAACTTTCATGAACTAAATTTGTGTCTAGAAGAAACTAGTGATCATTAGGCCAGACAAACAACAGTGAAGCAGGGCTGAGCAGAGCAGTTTCGACCTTCTGGTAGCTGCTAGCTTGTGCTTTTAATTAAGTTAGGCGGCCAAACGAACAGCAGTGGCAGTCCTGAGTCCGCAGCAGTTGCAATTTTGGCGATACGAGAGGGCTACTTTGTGACTGTAGTTACCTCAAATTTTGCTTATTAAATAACTGTAGAACTGGCAACATTTTATCCAACTAAATTTTTTATACATCACTATACTATGCATTATCTTGTTAGCATTACAAGGACATCCGTACACTGTCGTATAGTACGTTTGATTTCCCTGTAATATATCTACCCACAATGATTGAATTGGCTTTGATACTGTTTTATAACTGCTCCCGGAAATTCCACAAAAAATTAGTTGCATGACATGCAAGTTATGATGGCTGATAGAATAATCATGCAAATAATTCACTGACGAATGACTTAATTATAACCCTATAAATACTTGAATCTGAATTATTGTGCAGTGCTTTACGTGTAGATACATTACAGAACAAGGAACTCATTCGTTCAAGCGTATAAAGATATATATTTATGAAAATAAAAACCCGAATTACTAATTATTAAATTATTAAACAATTTCAAAGTGTAAAAAGATCTTTTGTATTTGGCTTGCGGCAAAAAGTTTCAACTTAATTCTTTTTACGATAGAACTCGAACATCACAACCGTTTTTTGAAGAAGCTCATAGGTTTTTAGTTGCATGCTTTCAAGGTTATTTTTACCAATGTAATCTGATAAAACGCAAACTTAAATATCTCTGTATTGGCCTTGCCCAGCACTTTGCGCGGGTCCAGAAAAAATAAAAAATCCTTCCTCTCCACATTCGACTCCCACAGATGACCTAACCTGTGTTTACTCAGTATAACTTAGGAGAAAAATGGTTAATGTTTATAATTAAAAACCATTAGTTTATACATAAATGATGTATGTTTGAAGTCAAGTTTAGTGCCATGCGCCAAAAAAAACTGATATGAAATATTAGGAATTGGTACGCTCAAAGTGTAGGTATAGACAAAGAAAATGCTTGATATAGTATAGTTTTTCGATTTATAAGGTGATAAATCCCTATATACGTATAAATAACTATACAAGCCCACCTACCACAAACTTCCATAGCGTCTGCTACAAATGACCAATGTTCGTTAACATAGTTATGATCGAAATATTATGAGATGCAACCCCGACCGCAGGAATAGCTTGCACGGAGATCAGAAGTTCCATATCCTTCCCGTACAAGCTCTGACGTGCAACTGGCCGCTAGCTCCCGAGTCCCGAGCAGTGTTTAAATCAGGCCTTCCACGCTCGTCAATCTTTGTACCCTAGGCTGGGATGGATTTTACCCTAGAATGCTCCTTGATTACCCTAGGAAATGTAAATGAGGGCAATATAGTAATTACCGTATAATCTTCCATAATACAAATGGGTTTTGCCCTTAATTACGTCACATAGACAGATTTTTTAAAGCAGGTGGGGATTCGTTAATTGATCAATGAATGATCTGAACGCCTCTATTATGGATTTGTGTGTAAAATGACAGCCTTCCATTAAAATTGCAAAAGATATTTCCAACTGTGGATTGATAAACAACTCAAACAAACTCACAAAGCACTGTGGTCGACAAAATTGGTGTACAAGATTACACAACTAGTGTTCACAATACATGAATAATAATTGTTGCAGAAATCAAACGGAAAATTTTGGACGAAAAATGCAGACCTATGTAATATTTTTTTCGCTCGCTGTATTGAGTCTTTTGATCAGTTCAAAGCAAATAAAAAATAAATAAACTCAAATGTTCGCTGTTGAGTATAGCCTTGCAATATGTTCAAAATAAGAAATAGCCAACTTAATACAAATAATTTTTAATCTCCAGGAAGCTATTCTACTCACATAAAAAAAAGAGATCTGCGAATACATTGTGCAAAACTATACAAGCTAATAAAAACGCTCTCACGCTTTCTGCACTTTATATTTCTGAGGTCTCGGCATTACAGAAGGTCCTGCACACGTGTCATTACTTTTCACTTCATTAATTGTCTTAATTAGATTAGTATTAATTGGAAAATTAGAAGTAGTGAAGCACTGCATGCATCAAACTACGCACGGTTTCATTCTTCTAACTGGTTCTTTGTGAAGTTTTGGTCGAATTTAATTTGCTGAAGAAATGTTCAACGGAAGCATTTCAAAACAGAAAGGCCAACAAATTCCATTTTACAATTTTAAAATTTGGATAAAATGACAGCCCACTGGCATTTTTACGGCTAAGCAGCGTATCCCGGTAATTAACAGCCGACATGTCTGGTGTCAATTGTTCATTCAAGTAATGTCTTCGACACTCTTCCTCAAGACATTTCTTATTGACAAACTTTTTCATATGAGGAATTTTACCTAACATACCTATAAACAAAGATTTTGGAGTCAGTGTTGAAGAATTACGCTGATTCAGACAGCGTACGAGGTCATGTATAGGATCCTCGGCGAAAAAACATTTTTTGGATTTATGAAACCTCTTCAACTAAGAAGCATCTAAAATTAGTAAAAAGAAGCTCTTTCTTTTGTGAAGTAATGCCAGTTATCTCTGACATCGTTTCAGTTGCTGTCATCACAATGTACTCGTATATAGTCTCGAATGGCCGGTCATTTCAAATCGTCCGTTGTTCTACGTTCATTTTAAATTTTCACACTCAGTAGAGATCAAAGACCCTTGAGGCGTGTAGTAGTGAAATCTACTACACGCCTTACGGGGTGGGTTTCTAGATCACTACTGAGGGCGAAAATTGAAAATTATTATGGAATAACCGTCGATTCTGAACCGACTACCTTTCGAGACTTACCCTATCACCTACTGGCACAAAATCATTAGTGAGTGTTGGATGGGATGGATTCAGCAAAGAAATGGTCGCATTCTTTTCCAAAGCCACACGCAAAAAATCTGAACAAAAGCTTCTAATTAGGCTACACATTTCTGTTCTCAGATTGGAGATAATTAAACTGAAACATGGTATTAAATGCATTTAATTTCCAAAAATTGTAATTTTAGAACTCCAAATAAGTCCGGGTGAGCTTGTTGTTTATCGACAACTCAACAAAGTGGAGTGTGAGTGCATTCCACTGCTCCAGCAATCGTCGTACACAAGCTTGTAAAGAAACTGCATGCCGCACATTGCAAAAAGAACCGGAAATTGTTCAGTTCCGTTATGGAACACGTTAACTTGTACTATATTCACGAAACAAATGTTGATCCGTTCTATCTTTGAATTAAATGTCTTCTGCTCAATTATTTCTAATTTGGGTTATTCAACCGTAGTTTTTGACAATTTTCTATGTTTTTTCATGATTTTTATAAAGTAAATCTGACATATAGATTTTACCCTAGATTTTGCATTTTTTCCCTTTACCCTAGACTGTACCCTAGGAGGGGTCTGATTACCCTAGATTAGGGTAATTACCCTAGGAGTGGAAGCACTGAGTGTTTTATCATCCAAGATAAAACCCCGCTGGCGCTTGCTTTGGACAGCGCTGCCCCGCCCTGCTCTGTGCTACTTGCCTGGCCACCCTAGTAGGAATACCACTAACATAAAATACCGCGCCAGCTCGGCTCTGCTCTGCCCCGCTTCACTGCTGTTTGTCTGGCCGCGGCCTCACAGCCTGTAAATCGGGATGACATAATATTATTTACGACTAGTTATAGATTTGGAAGCAACATTTATTTTCGCATGTTAAACTGAACCTTTGACGCTCATATGGATACTTCCGACGATATCAATTCTGCGTTTATCCTCTAAATTTATAAGATTGCAATCATAAACGTTACATAATTACGACTGCCATAAAAAAGTGAAAGTAAGACCTTTGCACTCCACCAAGGCTGAACTGATCGATATTATCTACCAATGGTAATAGTGTTGGTGAGGGGAATAGTGCAAAGGTCTAAACAGATCACAGTCGGGGTCGGGGGTGTTCTACAGCTTTGCGGTTACGCAGTTAAATATCATTGTTTGGACGTTGAAAATATGTAAATTATTTAATTAAAATTTTTATTTTTATCTAAATCATTAGACCAGGGTTTCTCAACTAGGGTTCCGTGGAACCCTGGGGTTCCAAAGAGCTTGCCAAGGGCTCATTCAAGAGATACTGATGAATAGGCTGAGATTATTATGCCTTTGCACATTTGTGCAAATCCATTTTTGCCGATGCATTTTTCATTTTTTAACTTTATTTTCATGTACATGTACGGAAGTATTTTTGGAAATTTTTAAGGTTTTATAAAAATATTTTTAAACTATCACATCATTTGAAAAAAGTATAATTGTCATAGAGAATTTATTTGCACAATTCATTTGGTAAAGTTAAAGCAGTGACTTTGGGTCAGAGTGGTTAATTCTGGGACAATGTATTATTTCTGTTCGTATTATATTGATTGATGTTGCCTTTTCAATAAATCATCTCAGGTATTTTTGAATTGTTAAAAAACTGAAAAAAGGATTCAGATATCATGTGTTTGAACAAGTTGTCAGAAAATTATGTTGATTTTTTTCAAAATTTTCAATAAAATTGAGAAAGACAATTTTTTACCTAAACCGGTTATCAGAAAAAAATTTTGCTTGTATGGTGAAGGAAAAATAATAAATAAAATTCTGAAATATTTTTTTATGTAGAGGTTCCTTGGGACATCAATACTATTGGAAGGGTTCCATGAAGGTAAAAAGGTTGGGAATCACTGCATTAGACATTTGATTCAATTGAAATACTTTTCAATTTTCCCGAACTCTTGGATTGAACTGAGTTTTTTGTACAAATCGTGACACGGATACTCACGTAAAAGTTTAAGGAACAAATAAAAGAATAAGAAAATGAAAAACTGTTCATTCCCTACAAAGTTGATACATGAATTAAAGTTACGACAATACCAGTATTAAAAATGCCTTCCATGATGGTCTTTAGCTGGTTAACATTCAATAATAAATATCATAATGTTTATGTCATTGATTGAAAAAATGTTTAAACAAAAATGTTGAAATGTTTTCCATCGATGTGTCTATGTTTAATTAGGCCTATGAATGACTACGAGACAAGCAGAAAAAAATGTCTCCATGTTGAAAGTATCATGAGTGGAAGTGAAAGATTCAGCAGGTAAAATTAAGTGGACGACTGCTTTAAAGTTAGAATTAGGTTCCCTCCGCCACATTTCAAGGAGTATCTAGTAACTAGCGTGTACCAATCAAGGGAACATGCTGTACCACACAACAAATTTATGTAATTTCGCATCTAAATAATGCCCGCACAAAAGATTTTCGAGAGTGAGAATCTGGAAAGGATTGTTGCACAAGGGTAACAAAACATTTTGCATCATGAGTAGAACAGCGAAATAAATATTCACGCTGATAAGCCAGCATTAAAAAGTTATTTGTTGTACACAGAAGGCATTGATGTGCAATCTAAAACTCACTAATCGTTTCTAGCGACCTAATTGAAGTTGTCAAAGAATGCAAAAATTTTCAGCGTTCGTAGCTAAAGATTTCATTTTCATTTACTGCTAGTGCACGTGAGAGACGGAAATAGGTAACAGAGAAACAAAAAATTGAATGAGTTTCGGAGGTGTCGAAGATTGAGAAATTTGTGGTTCAATTTGAAGTATTAGTCCATATCTTGTATAAAATTTTCCATTAACTTTTATTTTTGAAATATTTGCTGACATTAACGCATGAGCTTGGAATCAAAAAAGAAAACTGCACGCTTACTCACTTAAGGAAATAGGCCACCTGTATGGCTTAAGCCATAGATTTTACCTAGAAGGATCATTGACATTTTCTTGGCTACATAGAAACGCAAGCATTTTTTTTGTTCCAATGCAAATACGTTTGTTGCATATTTCACTTTTAAATTTACTCGCACGCCGAAACGTCGACATGATCACTTTTTAGTTTTTTAATGTGGATGTGAATAAAATTCTGGCTTTGTATAAAATACTAAAAAAGACTTTAAAAATGTATACACTTTCTGACTGTCTCATATTTATTTTTGCTTTAAGTTCAGGAATGGCATATTATAACGAAATTAAGATTAATTATTGAACGAAAGTTTCGAGCACAGTGTTATAAGAAGTACGACAATATTAAATCAGTCCAACTTTTACGTTAGACTCAAGATAACTTAAAACCATAAAATTATCTCGAGTCATTTTATTTACTGTAGCAGATCAGATTTATTCGGCGGCAAGAAATATTTCAGCAACGGTTGTTTTAGAAGTGAGCATTTCATAGGGAGACTATATTGTATCAATACAACCTCGTAATACAGAAAGATCAATGCCTTCGCAAGTTTTTGAACAGCTTTCTTTCTTTTTATCATTAAATCGAAAAAGTGAGATTTCGTTATATATTTTCGTAAGACATTCGTCCACAGATAAAAATTTAATGTTTACACTTTAAACGTACTGCCCATTCAAATTAGGATATTATTCTCTTTATATTCTTTCTTTTGTCTGGCTTTGAACATTATTTCAGCATTGTTAATATTCATTATTTAATAATTAAATTATTTCAAAAAGACTTCTTTTCCTCAGTCTAAATTCTGCCTCAAATTATAACATTTCCATATCATCCATTAAAAATTTTCTCGGTAAAACAATATATGTCAGATGCCGGTTTAAATTTGGTCTAATGTTTTATATAAAATACCCAAAATACCCACTGGTTTTAATTTGTTTCTCTAATAATTGCAAGGCGGAGTTTTTTTAACTTCATGATAAAAATGCAAGAAGGCATAACACTAACCAAATCAATTTTGTTCTGCTTCTCTACTTTTAGCAAGAGAGATGCATACAAAGGTGAGTCTTTTCGCTCGATTTTATGCTCTGTTCGTCTGGTGAGACACTATACAAGATAATGTTTCAATCATTTCACGATGCTTTTATTTACGAGTATATATAAGTTCAAATTTTACTTACTTAAGAACAGGTTGCGTACTCTTCAATCGTGGACGCCTTCTATCGACACTAAAAACAAGATTATATCATTTCCTGGAGTTAGCTTTAAACAACATTAGAATTGCAGTAGTTAACAAAATAATTATTAAATTTATGCTTTAGAAACAATTATCGATTATTCGTTGTGTTCAGGCTGAACAGGCATTGTACAGCAAGTTGTTTATTCCATCTAATAACACAGTTCTGAGAAAATCGAACTCATTTTCTAGTGAGAGTAGAGTTTTAAATCAAGTTATTATTTGTGAGCATCTCTTTAATATTATGCCTTGTTCGAAATTAGAATGAATGCTCTTCGCTAGATTCTCAATTGTGTGCCCTGTAGCGCGACGGTTTGCTGCTGCTCTTGCATTTTTAACAATGCCTCATGCAGTGGTACGGTTCACTGACTAACCACTAACATAGATCATTTTATCTACGAGTACCAACAATGGATGGACAGTTCATTGCTTCAGAACGTAGATGACTCTACTAATGGCTGCTTGTGCCTTGGTTCATGCCATTCTTTCACTGATACAGCTAACCAAAACAGAACATTTTTCAAATAGACGGTGATTTATTCCCTCATCGTTCTAAGAACCTTATTTTCTCTTCTCTTCAAATTTAGTCAAAGAAGTTCGATGAAAATCTTCGATTTTCTCATCACGACCATCACATTGAGCTGTTTTAGCTGAGACCGCTGTACAGCGGACACTCGCTCGTAGATTCCCAGGTTTTCACTCTGGTAAAAGCTCACAGCCACACTTCGTCAACATTGTCTGTTGAGATTAAAGTACTCTTAATTTGCCATCGTACCGTAACACGCTCACTGAAATCTGTTATGGTTACCAGTGAGTTCGCTGTATAGCGTGCGCGAAAGTCATAAAAAATTCGTTGCTTCACTCGGCCAGAGTGGTTACTAAGGAACGTCTAATGGCAAACAATTTTTGAGATCCGTGGTGCACAATGCACTAAAGAAAATTAGATATAATTTGAAAAGTTCCTCCCGTGCTGTAAAATGATTTAAAAACTTGCTTTTCAGTGTCTTCAGAGTTTTAAAAAAATAAATTCCGACACGGTAGCTGGAACGACATCGCCCTTTTTTGTAGATCAGCAAGAAGGTTTTTCAAGAACTCACATGTACGTAAGATGTATCTTATTCCATAAGAACTAAAGTCAGAATGAAAAGCTATTAACGTTTCAGCAAATGTTCGTAAATAAAATTGAAAACCAGATATTTTCAGAGACAGAGTCGTGAATTCTAGTGAATTCCGTCATAAATACTGTACATACCCCTGCGCGAGTTCCTGTGATGACAAATATATGATTAACTGTAAATCAGGAGTCTACCAATTCGAAAATAATATTAATGAGCACAGCGTGTGGGAACACAAAAAAGTTAACTTTACGGCACACTAACTTTGCTTAGTGGGCTCTCAATTGTTTTAGGGTTGTTATTAAAGTATGTTTTCATTTTTTCAAAATTTTTGAGATCAGCAAAGACAAATTCAATTTTTTGACCCAAGCTTTCGGCTAGATTAGCTCTAGCCGTCTTCAGGGGAACGATGTATTTTTAAACAAAACCTCTTATGGTATCCGCGCGTATCTAGTATACAAAACATTTTTTAAATTTTTTTAGATGCAAGCCGAATATTATTGATCAAGGGCGGCTAATGACCCCCAATTCGATCTGCTGAAGCCGTCGAATATTTTCGATAGATCGTCGCTAGAAAATGCTTAACGCTCATGATCAACGATGACCACAGAAGAATAAATTACAATCGGAAAAGAATTGAATGCATTGAGTTAGAACTACAAGGAAAAATTACTATTGAATTAGTAAACAGTCTCTAGTAAGCAGCAACGCTAAAACTGCAAAGAAAGTAACAATTTGAAAAATAACGTCTTAAAGAAAAGTATGATCCACTATCTCAATAGCAAAACCCTACCTTTTAAATGAATTGCGTAAAAAACTTGTCAAGCAAACATCTAACCGAAGATTAGCAACAAATTTTGATGAAAGGGAAAAACTTTGCGCTCCCTCATTCTAAGAAAGATGAAATTGACTTACATGGCAGCACGGAAACTGTAATTAGATAACTAACCGTTCCAGAGGAAGAAAATGCCGTTCTTCGCTCCCGAGTAATAACTGCATTACAAAGTAGCTAGCGGGTCACGAATATATCTAGAAAATAAAAAGTTACCATTAAAGAATTAAGAGAGGATGACTCAATCGTCATCGCACCTGCATATAAAGGGAACTCGCTGGTAGTTATTGACCGACGAGATTATGAATAAAAAATAGCTGATCACTTAGC
>JACJUY010011459.1:15123-25341 GCA_014220935.1 Platorchestia sp. MABIK
TTTCGTAAAATACAGCACAAAAATGAACACAATTTGCAGAAGATAGCTTAAATTTTTTATTTAGCACAGAATCTAGTCGATGGAAGCTGTTAAAAAATAGGGACCAATCATAAACAAATGTTATAAAAATTAATCATTTATCCGGAAAAATCGATCAATAGCCATTTCGATAAAATTAAAGTTGACGTACAATGTATTACAATTCGTTCATTCGGTTGGTCAACAAACTCATCGTTGAAGCACAGAAGAGAAAGTTCATAATATACTGGTAGGTGCTCAAGGGAAAGGTATTCCATCACTATTGAGATTGTATTTAAGTAAATTGCTTGATTTAGTTCTCTGATTCCTCGTGGAATACAAACATGGCTTATGACGATTCACTTCTTATAGTCGTGTATACCTGTAAGAAATGTATTCATCTTATATTTTGTTAGTATTCATTGGACGGGCATTTTTTCAACATGTCTGTTATTCTAATACTTTTAATTGATAATAACCTTGTACGTATTTTTTTTTTGCAAAAATATGTTGGTGCATTTGTTGGAGAGAGCGTATGACAGATTGGAAACGTTTCATTTTTCGAAGGCTGGTGCCTTCGGAAAAACAGTTGGTTAAATAAGTTTGAGGATTCGATAAATTACTCATTCAATGGTGCTATGTGTCGTACGGCAGACATGAGCCCAACCCAACATCCGCCAGTCACAGACTACGGCGAAAATTACTAAGTGTGCCGCGGCTGCAGCCCGGAATCCTTGAGTTGTTTTGAAAAACAGTTCAGTACCTTTCACGGTGGTACGTGTGCATTTTGTGTATGATAATTGCTTGTTCACAATTTTTAAAGAAAGGAAATTTAATTTTACCTAAGAAGCATGCGTTTTTCTGGTGTTAAATGTGGCTAGAGCCAGTTTGTGTGTAGAACTGCAAACCCGTTAGTTCAAGGCTGAGAATGGAGTTTCAAATAGAGCACAAAGCCGTGACTGAAGCAATCGTAAAATTTGGAAGTGATGACCAGTGTCCTGTCGAAACATTCTTTAATGACTTCTATTGAAGAAGTTATGTTACTTTTTGTGGAAGAAAATTGTTACTGGATATTTTTAAAGTGTTATGAGGCTGTTAGTGAATGTTGGGAATGTGGTAGATGATTAACAAAATATTTTCCAAAAATAATTTAGCTTTGGGCAAACATTTATATTGTTCATCATGAAATGATTCCATTAAAATTTAAATTTTAATCATGATATTTTATCACATATTTTCCCCTTATGAGTGCAAAATAGTTCACATTATTCTGACATGAGTGATATATGATAATTTTGATACCTATATGTGTTGTTTGAATCATTATGGATGAAGCTAAATATTGTGTACTATAGTTGTTCACAACATAATCTCAGCATTTCATAATTGCTGCATGTAGGTTTCAGCATAATTTTTTTGTAATTTCCTTTGATCCCGAAAGAAAAAAGTATGACTAGCTTTATTTGCAAGATTTCATACACAACTAAATAGGAATGCTAGGATATGCTTATGATTCATGATCAACAATGACAATTTGTAGCACATACAAATAAAAAACTTGAGCATTATGTGGTTTTGCCAAACACACAAGGCTAAATAAAACTGTAAATATTTTTGTACTATTAATCAATGAAAAGTATCCTTCTGGCAATATTATAACTTATTCTCCAGTTCTACCTCTAACCTTCTATAACACGTAAACTTTATCATCCTCTAATTTGACTTTGCCAAAGTGATAGCTTAAATATGAGTTTTTTGGAATTTTTTTTGGTGGAAATAATAAATACTTTCTGAATAATCAATGTAATATTTCAAAAATTTGATTTGTGGTAAATATTTTTTTTTTTTCGCTTCCAAATTATCTGATAATTTTAAACCAGTTCTGCAATTCATTATAGATTGCTAGCTATATCTTTCAAGCTGTTGTTGATTTAATTGGTAGGGTTGAGCAAAAGACTTATAATATAGCCTTTTGCCAGATTATGTAATATGACTACAATACTTCAGTTGCTGATAAGTTCAAATGTTTCAATGTTGCAATGTTAGTATATTTTGTTTTTGACTTTCAGAATTGCTGAAGCCGTGGTATACTTGCATACCATATATGATCTGATTTTCTGCAGGGCTGGTTGCTATAAAAATATTTTGTATCACAATGTTCTCGAAATGTTTGTGTCTTGCACAAAGTGAATATGCTTTTAATGAGACATGCAAAAATCTGTTTGAGATTCATGTCAGAAAGTAGTGATCTGCACTTTCTGTACCAAGAAACCCCTTCAGTACATGGTGTGTATATTACCTGCTTTGTAGGCATGTTAAAATGATTATATCACAATCAAATGCTGTTCTTAAAAAAGTTAGAGCACTTAATGAATTAAATATAATGTAACTAATCTAATTACTTTGCAGTTTCAGTGTTTCTTTTATGTTTTTCATAATTACCAGTATTAATATCCATTTTAGCAGGGAATAATTTGGATGTATTTGTGTTGTTTTTTCAATCAATTGTGAAAACATTGCCATGGAGTATTATGATACCATGTGTGACTTTCAAACTTGTATCGTTATGTTAATACATTTCAAAAACAAATGTGGATTTTGTATTAACTTCATTGAAATTAACTGATTTTTTCCATTTTTCCAATAACAAACCTAAATTATGTTATCTTTCCTTTCATGGCACATTCAGGAATATTTTAGGAAGCCTTCAATTTTAATTCTTTCCTAATCAAGAACATTAACAATTGAAAATTAACAACAAATTGAATTCATTTATGTCCATGTATTCTCATTCTACCCCACTTTGTAGAAGTTTTGGAAAATCAGGCTGACTACCTAGGCTCATTCTTTCATTATTACTGAAAGCAAAAAGGGGGGATGGGGATAAGCAAGCCACTTAGCACATTGCTAATTATACAAAAAATACAAACAAGCCGAATTATTAGTGTTTTTAACATGTTATGCACATTCTCTCACCTTTTTTTGTTTGTTCAGATACCGTGACAAGTGGTCATCTATGACACCCCTATTTACTGTCAACTACGTCTGTATCAATGTCATGTTGCAAAGAGGTCTGCATCATTGAGGGACGTCTAGAAGTCATCAAAACGTGTCTTCAAAACCTTGTCAAGCTTTTCTGCGAGTAGCAACGCTTGGTTTGAAATATTTCAAGGAACTCTTTTCATAAAGGTAAAGAACCTCTGGTGGTATTTTATGTACAAAATAATTTATTTTGAAGGAAAAAAACTATATGTGGACAAAGCATGAGGTTTTTAGAGAAGAAAGTATCAGCCTCAGAGTTTTGATTACTTTGTAGTACAGTCTGACTGGCTCCATACACCAAAGCTATTGGAACATCATTCATACTTTTTCACTCAGTCATTACGTTGTATTGCTTTTATACATGACTTCATTTCATGACGAATCAGACTTCATCATGTATTTCGGAGAGTTTGAGTTGAACCCGATCAGGTTAGTTATATTCATTATTGGCACAAACCTGCTTCAAAAGACGCTTAGTGAGGATTTCAAAGGTAAGTGTTTTTTCGTTCATGAATAGTTTATGTTTTTTTCTTTTTTGATCCCCTAATACTATTTTTAATTGAATTTTAATTCATACGTAAAGTACATTTAATTCAAGAAGTATTCGAAAAATTTATACTGATAGGTTCTTTAGTCTTTTCATTCCCCGAATTCAGTTATTTAGTTAAAGTTTTAGAGTGCTAGAGCAATGAGGCAAACAGCTTGTTAATTATGTACTTCGAAAGGAACTTTAAATATTCCATTTTCATAGTTGCAAGGAAGAAGAGGGGCTGAAGCTCATCATTACTTACATTGTTTATTAAGTGAAGTGCTTCACAAATGTTGTTTGAATACGCAGACATCTTACTGGGGCTGATTGATTAATTTTTATCCTTTATAGCACAAAAAAAGTAGAATTGTTGTAAAATAGTAGAATTCAGCAAACACGAAAGAAGCCGCTGCTGAAATAGCAGCTAGGATGTTTCTCCACGTTCATTCTGCAGCTTAATGGGTGTTCATGCAGTTTCGCCTCAATTGAACAGATGTTTCACAATTGGTGAGCTAGCTAACTGAAGCTTAGGAAGTCTTGGTACAAATGAATTAGGATTTTTGTTTGGTTGAGGAACATCGTTTCTCGGTATACTGTTGATCTTTTTAATTGTTACACATTGCTATCTTCTTCCACTCCTATTTGGTTTCAAAAGCTTCTTTCAATATTAGTGGTTTCAATGAAATTAATATCTTGTTATCATGAAGCCCTTTTCAATCTTATGTTTTTTGTGCACAAGTTGTTGGGACACTCCATGTGCACAGATTCCCCGTTCTCTTCATTTCATTCTGAACAGCACCTTCTTTCATATTTGTTGGAACCTTGTTTAAGTTTGGGAGGTTCAGATCAACTTGCATCCAAATTCATATCACATTGTGTTATGTGCAGAGCAGAGCGTAAAAAATACAGTGGACTGATGAAGCTCAATAATTTTTGAAAATTCATTTTCACTTGAGGTCAGGAAATTATTCGCAGCCATATCACGCATATGACCGAGCATATTAGCAATATTTGGTACTTAATGGTTGGTTTAGATTACCCTATGGGGATTCAATTTTGAGTAAAATAATTAGCAAATCTATGCAGGATTTTTAAAGTTGTATAAGAATCTTTCTAAACTCAACCCTGGTTACACTGCTACGCAGTTGAGTGGGCACCTTTAATAAATGGATCACAAAACCACTGATCAATAAAAATTGCCTAGGTGTGCGCGCATTGAATTTCAAAATGAAAACCTTACGCTCATTTGTTTCAGCACAGCACGCGCGTCAGGGCGCTCAGTGGTCTCAACCTGTAGTTCCGACAACCTCGCCAGTTACCGTCCACATGCTACCTCGTCTCAATCTGTTTTGAAGACACGCCCCAGCAGTGCGTTTGACTTCAGACTACAGAGCATTGAACTGCGTTCTCGCTTACACATTTCCTGCGATGAACCTACCGGTGATCACTCAAGGGATTTTCATAATGCTGCAGACCGACCTCCGGTCACTCACTCAATTTGTTTAAATAGTTAATAACAGCTAAAAACAGGTAAGATCGAGTTAATGATTGCTATTTTCAATGTTTGTTACTGCAATTGACTTTAAATTTGCATTGAATAGAGAACTTCAGTTTAACCCAGCGCAGAAAACGTGTTGAACGAATTTATAATTTTGCTTATACTAGTCAAGAACTTGAGGTGTGATTGCCTATAGCGATAATTGTATTCATGTAAATAAAAATAAAATTTCTCCTTAATAGGAGTGGGTTATTTAATGAGAATTAGATGGTTTAATGAGAATTAATGCGTCTGGATTAATAGGTATAGAAGCTTTTTTCACGACCAAATTGAATGAATATTTTTACTATTGTGGTAGACTTGTTTAACTTTGCAAAGTTTCGGTTTCCTTTTTTTTTGTTCAAATGTGTGAAACAAAATTCATTGCCTGTGTTTGCAAGCTTCTGGATTTACATAGAGACGTCCAAACTGGTGCTGAATAACTTAAGTTTTTACTTTTAGTCGTTCCTTTGCTACCAGCTAAGAATATGAGTTCTAAAGACACTAATATGTCCTATATTTTCATGCATAAATCAATTTTTATTGATGTGCTGCTACCAAAAATATAATCAGAACATAAAGGATGAAATCTGGAATTTTTTTGCGTTTTCGAAATGAAATTGATGGATCTTTTTAAAAATGATATAACAACTACCGTTTTATTTCCATGCGGAATATCAGTGAGACTTTTAGAGCTAATGTAACTATTTCAGACCTTGATGGACGCGGTCGTTCATGAGCCTGTTTTTGATAAGTTCACAATTTTGTCCATAAACTAGAACAATACTTTCTTAGTTTGATAAGTGACTGGGGAGTCTAATTTTCACAACTATTGTATTTGGATACGCTAATTAAATATTATGAACTATTTGAAATGATTTGAAATTTGATTCATTTAAATGCCGTCGATTGCGTTGAGAATGAAATTTTTGATATTTCTTGTTCCAGGAATATCAGATGTTTCAAAACCATTATGATAGAGGTGTTATTAACATGAACTTTTTTAGCGCCGAGTTCTGTACTTATTTAGTGCTGAATTTTGTTTAGAGGATTTTACATTCAATTTATGAACATAACACTTTCCGAGGAGACTTGAACTTATTCATTAGATCCTCGTAAATTTGTTATTGGTGCAAGTTTATATACAAGTCATAGGATCTTCACCAAACGACCTCGGTATCGTTACCAATGGCGGCCAACACATCACGAGTGACGGCCTTCTGACTTAGTGAAACCAATGAACACCGTTTGATGCAACGTTATGGAATTCCAGTTTTGTGTGGAAATTTCTTTATTTTATATAGTTCAAAAGTAACACGATTACTTTCATTTTATATTCACGTGGAATTTGATATTCCAAGTTCTAATCCAAGTTTCAATGTTTTCACTGTATCGAAACGTAAATTCTTACTTGAGATATGGTTAACGTAGGAAGAATTTGAGCTCATTATGAAACTAAAAGTGATTATCAAAATTATTTTCGTTTGTTTGAACATTTCTGACTTCATGAAGAAATATGCATGTAAATGTTGATTAATTGTATTTTCCATTTCATTTTTATTCATATTAGTAATTAACTTGAGAATAAAAAGCAAGGCGAAAATCGCTACACGTATAGTCATTTTTATTAAAAATGATCAAATAAAACTGAACGTTTCGGACTAACTGTCCATCTTCAGCAAAAAATCTCTGTAAAACGAAACCAAAAGAGGAAAAAATTAACACACTAAAGAAGTATCTATAAAAATCTAAACTTTAAAAAAACACTAACAACGATAAAATAATATAAGAGGAAAACTGAGTAGCTGAATTAGGTGTTGGCAACATGAAGCGGGAAAGCACTTTGGGTGTCATTCAGTATAGGTTTCTTTTTGTAAATATGCAGAGATTCTTTTATCCTTTAGAAAATTCTTTAGTGTGTTAATTTTTTCCTCTTTTGGTTTCGTTTTACAGAGATTTTTTGCTGAAGATGGACAGTTAGTCCGAAACTTTCAGTTTTTACTTGATCATTTTTAATAAAAATGGCTATACGTGTAGCGATTTTCGCCTTGCCTTTTATTCTCAAGCTTAGAAGCATCAATGTTGGAGTTATTTTAGATTAATTAACTTGAGCAATGATCTGAGTCACAAACGTACAAACCTTTCAGTACACTACTTTAAAATAAATATTGCTGAAAATTTCCTCGAGTGAAAATGAAACTCTCACATTGTATTGGCGTAGTAGTATGTAAACAAAAATTTCAGATGATAAGTGTTAAAAAATTATTCCAGTTTCAGAATAGAAAGAATGTTTCCTAGCGTCGTATGAGACCTTCACTTTTCGTAAAATAGAAGTATGTAAGATTAAATTTCGTCTTCTCCAATATTCTATGATTTTTGTAGAAAAGTGCGTACAATTGTAAAAAAAATGAATTTACCAGAATTATCTGAGTTTATAGCGTCCATTGCATTGAACTACGATTAGTAATATGTAATTTTCTATTTTGTGGTGTATAAAAATAGTGTTATTAAACTGTATTGCCTTAGTTATTTAATGAGAATTCTTATGTGCGATAATTATGGGAGAATTTTTTTGGCTGATATAACTTTAGAAAATATTTTCTCTATTGTAGTGTAAGACTTCCTCTGACTATGTGAGAACTCGTTATTTATGGACCTCAAAAGTGAAGAAAAAATATTTTCCTTTTTTTTAAAGTTCCTGGATTTATTTGTGAAGGTTCAAACAATTCTTTGAATATTTTATTCTTCACCTTCGTTTTGTTACTTGTATAAAAGTGAAACGCTAAATAAGTATTTTCAGATTCATCCTTGATTTAAATTAAACCTTCCTGTATAGAGATGACTCAGGGTTTCGTTTGTGCGAGACAAGTGTTTGAAATTTTGTTTTCTTTTTCCAAATGAAATTATTTTCTTCACAGTGAAAGACTTGCTTAATTTTACGAGAACTTAATTATGAAACTTAACGCAGAACTTAATTATTTTCGTCCGTTTGAATGTTTCAAGATTTAGATGGAAATGTGCACGCAGGTTTAAATATTTTTTTTGATAAATGCATTTTTTATTTTATTCGTGTGTAAAATGATATTTACAATTTATAAGGTATTGTGATAAATTAGAATTTCATTTGTGCGGGATAACACGTGTTGACATTTTACGTTTCAAAATGGTGCATTCTTGTGCTGGAGCGTGAGACCTTTACTTTCCAAGTTAAATGAAACTGAAAGTGGAAAATAAAATTGATTCTGATTGTTAGATTATTTCTAGATTATAGGGAAATGTGCTCACAAACGTAGAATAATTTTGATCACTTCCAGTTCTAAGTAGATGACCATTCAGTGCCGAATTTGTTTCCAGTTTTTTATTGCTTGTATCCAACTATTAATATTCCGAGAATTAAATACAGGGAAAATGTGTCATTTCAGTGTTGAATAAAATGAGTGAACTGAACTGATTTTGTTTTTATTTGAACGAATGAATGTAAGATGTGGTTGTGCTGAAGCCTATTTTAAATGCGTGAAAAATTTTTTAGTTATCTAAAATGTAGTTTAGCTTTAAATCAGGGCTTTCTTCATTCGATAAACGTTAAGGCATTGAAACCGTCACAATTATTCGAATTCATATATCATGTTGAAACACATTTAATGCTGTTGTGAGGAAGATCTTGTAGACGCTCTCAGTTTATTTGCAGATTCAGATTTCAATTAATCTGTTCAACTCTGCTTAAATTCGTAAAGTTTCTTCACACGACAGTATAAAATGAGACGCTCTCAATTTATTTGCCGATTTCAATTAAAATGTTAAACTCTGAATAAATTCGTGAAGTTTCTCTACACACGGTATGAAATATTTTTTATGTTCTCTGTAAAATTACAGAATACGGTGACTTCATAAGTAGTGCATTATTTTCTGTGGAAATATTGTGATAATTTAAAATTTAATGGTCAATGTGTGGTACAACAGAAGCCTTGAATGATTCATCAATTCTGTAAATACTCATTTTTCTTAATCCACAGGCAAGACAGAGGGGTATGGTAGGAGTAAGTTAAATCTATGTTTTAGGTTCCGTAGATTTCCCCTAAGTGTGTCATGACTGCCCTAAGTGTGTCATGTTACACACTAAAGTGTGTCATGGCACCTCTATGACACACAATTGTGTGCCGGTTTGGCGACAAACGTGTCACATTTGAGTGTGTCAAAATGACCCTATATTTTTTCTCTGTGTAGACAATAGAATTGAAGTCGAAATGCTGAGGAGCTTCAAAATGTTCGTGCAAAACCCAGGATTTGGTAAACCTGTGTAATTTATGATGCTTGTTTTCAACATTCCAACTTTTTAAGTTAATACATTTCTGCAAATGTTGATTCCAGCGTTTAAGTATAGGTTTAAAACTGAGGGTCATGCTAGTTGAACATGGCAATTGAAGTGATTTTACTTCTTCAACTGATACCTGCCAATGAATTCTTCTGGTTTTGGAAGAAAAAAGTAGGATGGGGCTTATTCGCGGCTGTAAGGAAGATGATGGATAGCTTTTCACTGTAATTCGGGTAGCACAGCTCTTGTACGCCGAGTGCCGCAAGAAGGTGCTTTGTTGAGGCAGAGGAGCTAGAGAGCGCCCAAGTCACTTCGTAGGGCGTTTCCCTGTTGTTTTGTTCCAATTTTTCTACAGAGTACTTCTTTGTTGAGAGATCCTACATGTGTTATTATTCATGAAAAAGTCAACCAACAAAATTTCCTATTTATTTCATAAGATTGTGGCTATGCTCTTCCCACACGAACTCTAGATTTTCCGTGACTAGCCCATTTCGACAACAAGGTAGCGCTACTTCTTTCGAGTCTAGCTCTCGGGTTCATTTGAACTGTAGAACCATGCTCTAAGCTCGGTCGCAGGTCTAAACAGAGAAGCTGTAGGGTTTTTATTTCACCTGTTTTGAATCTCCAACGGAAGATCTGCCTTTTCTTGCCGTAGGTTGATGAATAACATTATACGAGTACATCGAGCGGAAATCGTTATGAGTCAGCCAGCACACTATCGACTGCGCTATCGATCACCCTAAAAGATGACCGAAGCGCAACGAAAGCAATGCTGGCACA
>JACJUY010011461.1:17545-31147 GCA_014220935.1 Platorchestia sp. MABIK
GATTACGAGGGCCAGTCGCAACATTCAATGAATCCATAGCACAAAATTTTTTCTTGGACGCTGGATGTGACGAAATTATATCACAACAAAAGTTGTTAGCAATTTTATAAATACCAAACATGAACTGAGTATTTCGAATACCATTAATTTTAAAAGATTGTTAAAATTTTTCAAACGACCAATCGATGGGTCGTTTCCCAGTTGGGAAAACTTGAGCACGACTCGTTGATGGGTCGTTTAATGGTTAGGAAAACTTAAGCATGACCAGTCGATGGGTCATATCGCGAAAAACGTGCTAAGTTGCAGTGCCACTCTCGGAACCACTGAGCATGTCGCTTGCATCACACTACAGGAACACAACTGCGTCAACAAGTCTTGCGCATTATCGGCGGAGCTTTTCAACCCGCCGTGTTACAACAGCCCAGCCACACCAGCCTGCGTTGGAATAATCAGTGAAGCATTGGAATAATCACTGAAGCGTTGGAATTATCAGTGTAGAATAGACCCAGCCGCGGTCGTCGTACTAAGTAGAGCAGAACTTGCAGTGCTTTACCCCCACCGCGTGTAAACCAAACTCTGGCTCCGGTGAACCGGAAAATGATGTGAGAAGAGAACCCTAGATCACCCTAATTAGCATCCAAATTTCAGGGTATGCATTATACAGCTTCAGTCGAGACACTCGCTGCTGATGGAGAACTTCAGCCGTGTCTCAGAACAGCCTAGGCATTGTTAGGTCTTGAGCCACACTATATTAGCGAGCACTCAACCGTAGACCAGAGGAAGCACTTGACTTTTTATCCGGAGCTATAAATCTTTCAATTGGTTATGTACAAATTCAAACCACTTGGCGTAAATGATACTCAGCTTTTGAAAATGCTGGACGGCAGTTTCAAATTAGCACAAAGAAATATTCTAGTGTTAACTCTCAAATGGCGCCGCTGAAAGTTAAAATGCAAATTATGCTGAGAATACTCATCTCAATTTTATGACGACAGCGTAACTTTTTTTTTGCGTATCTTTTTCTAGGCATTATTTTCAACCACAAGACATGTCTTACTCGAGCCAAGTAACTAGTCAAGTCTCTACATAGCTATTATGATATTCCCTTGAAAAATGGACTGAATTATTATTCCATTGAAAAATGGACTGAAAAACTACTTTAAATTGAGAGATTCAAAACAATTTTTAAAAGGCACAAACAGACTAAATCAAACCTTGAATATGAAATAGAAGTTTGTCAAGCGGTTAAAATTTTGTAACAGAGACAGTACATGGCCGTACGCCCCTCACAAAACTGTCAACACCCCTGAGGGGGAGCACATCTCGCTCCCCCCAGAGGGGTTGCACACCCCGGTCCCCCCCAAGCACAACTGCCTGCAACGCAGCAACACGCGTACACACATTGCACACATCAGCTTGGGTCCAGTGAAAGGAAACAAGGCTCGTTAGTCGGTCAAGATTATCATGAAGCAGATGAAGTCAATCATCGTCATTCATCAGGGCAAAGCAATCACCTCCAAGGTCCATCCGGCGATTGATCAGGCAATCTAAACTAATATCTGCACACACCCGCTGGGTCGTTGGAAACAATCTGGGGCACGTGGAGATTGGCATCATCAGGCCCACTGGACAATCTCGGGTGCGTGGTGTGACCTCATCAACCCCGAAATTTAAGGAGATTGCCATCAAAGCACAACAGGCGCAGGAGAGACGCCGGTCGTAAATCCAGGAGCTCCGATTGAAATGCAAAGTAGGCCACTCTAATCAAAAAGAAGTGATAAATAAACTCATTTTACGGGGTCTCCAGCATGACCGAACACAAAAAAAGAACGACTCAGCGTACCGTGATCTGATGAATAAGAAGTTCTTCGACTTGACCTGATAGAAATTCAACTACAAGAACTAGGCCATTGCTCTAGGGAATTTGAAGAGCAGATGACTTTGTCAAAATTTTGATGGCAGTGACCGAGGCGGCCAGCATGCCGCAGATGGCCGGACACATCGTGGTTGTGATCGCGGCGGCCAGCACGCCACAGTGGCGGCCAGCATGCTGCAGATGGACGGGCACATCGTGGTTGTGACCACAGTGGCGGCCAGCATGCCACAGCGGCGGCCAGCATGCCACAGCGGCCGCCAGCATGCCACAGCGGCCGTCAGCATGCCACAGCGGCCGCCAGCATGCCACAGCGGCCGCCAGCATGCCACAGCGGCGGCCACAGCACGGTGACAGAGCTAAGGCAGGCTGAGATGCACCGTCTGGAACACCTCTAATGAAGGGTGTGGTTGTGGGTTAATGATTCGCTCTTTGAATTTTGGTGGCCTCATTATTCAATGAAAAAAATTCATATAATATCCACAAGAACAAGTAACAGATTTACACGGGCGCGGCTGCTTGCTTGGCTCTTTCCAACGCGCACGTGAGATCCTAACTTGCTAAATCATGCGATCTTGCACTGGGCTGTCGTCTGAGGCACTTAACCCCTTAACGGCCGAGAGGACCATAAGAAAATAGGCTTCGCACGTTCACTAAGTTTTGGGATAAATGTGTAGCCCGAGGTAAATTGTTCATTTACCTACCAACGTAGATTAATAACACTTCAACCATTTTACGGCCTTTTTTTAAAGGAATTTCATCGTTTGAGGTAAACATTACTTTGTACTTATATTTTGTGTATTTCTTATAAAGGATGTAAACGTATTCGAGCAGTTAAGTCGATTTTCCAATTCTCTTTCTTACAACCTAAGTAAATCAGCCGTACGATTCACGCAAACGTAGTCAACGTATTAATATATTCTATTTTTGGTAAAAAAAAATTCCCTAACCTTTCCTTTGAAGTTCACTACCAAGCGGCAATTCGTCTTTTACTTTGATTTCGGTGACAACCTGACGCCAGGGCCAGTCGAGTGATGGTGGTTGTGACAATGGTAATTTGAGAAAAATACTGCAGATGTTAAAGAGTTAAAGCGTCACCTAAGTATTCTATTCGACTACCACATCTTTCTAGTCTTTCAGTCCCGTCATCTTAGTTCTCGTTGTTTTTGGAAAGTTCATAATTTTGCGAATTCAGTGTTTTATTTGTAACGTCTTGGATTGGATTCATTTTATTCCGATCTCAAATCTCGAGATAAACAGAAAAATCCGCTTCGTGATAAAGATATACATCCGCACGAATCTCAAAACTATTTTGGAAAATATGTAGTTCTATAAGGAAAGGTTCTGAGGTGAAAATTTAAAAGATACGGATGTGTTGCTTTTAGATGCGTTTCAATACGTCCAATAAACTCAAATTAACTCAAAACCTAACATTTGCTTACAACGTTCAGTCATGTTGAAGTTGGTAGCTAATGCGTCTCGACCACCACGAAAAAAAAGCGCACGGGCCTGGTTATTGCCAATGCCTCCCACGATCCTGAACTTTCATGCCATAGAAAAATGACAACTATTGAGCACATCGGTTTTGTGATACAGTTCGGCTGCGTGAAGATCCACATACACTCATGCACACGCGGCAGATGGTAACACATACATAGACGGCAAATGGCAACACATACATAGACGGCAGATGGCAACACATACATATACGGCAGATGGCAACACATACATATACGGCAGATGGCAACACATACATATACGGCAGATGGCAACACATACATAAACGGCAGATGGCAACACATACATATACGGCAGATGGCAACACATACATATACGGCAGATGGCAACACATACAAATACGGCAGATGGCAACACATAAATATACGGCAGATGGCAACACAAACATATACGGCAGATTACAACACATACATATACGGCAGATGGCAGCACATACATATACGGCAGATGGGAACACAAACATATTCGGCAGATGGCAACACAAACACATACGGCAGATGGCAACACAAACACATACGGCAGATGGCAACACACACATACGGCAACACACAGATATACACACGCAGACGGCAGCACATACACGAACACCTACAACGTCTCAGGCATTACTCAGCATTTTGCGTGGAAATTTTAGCGTACGAGCCGCTGTTTACGAGCTAATTGCAGGGCTGCCGGCTCGGATTTACGCCCTGGACTTGGCACAATTCACCCATCAATTGCAATGCATCAACGTTCCTAAAGGTTTTTAGGAAACCACCCGCTTCTCTCGTATCTGGATACAATTACTCCAAATTTATCAATCAGCTTCGACGTCGTGACGAGAATCATGGCCGCATCATAGCGCGAATTAATAAAGAATAATCAGAGCATCGCAAAAATCAAGCCACCACGCCTACCACACACACACGCACACCGTGCGCCTCCCATCAAAGGGGACGCGTTAATCATAGGCAACAGAAAGGCTGGCAAGAGCTCGATGCTGCTATCTTCAGAGGCGCGAGGGCAGGTGACGTACGGCGTGACACGGCACTCGCTGTGGGGCGTTTGTGTTGGGAAGTTTTACTGCACACTTGAACAGTCTGTACCCTCACTGGACTCTGTACCCTCACTGGACTCTGTACCCTCATTGGACTCTGTACCCTCACTGGACTCTGTACCCTCACTGGACTCTGTACCCTCACTGGACTCTGTACCCTCACTGGACTCTGTACCCTCACTGGACATTGTAGCCTTGCCGCACACAGCACCCTTGCCGCACTCAATACTCTTGAAGTTCCTGCAGCGCATTTATAAACAAAATTGAACTTCGCAACTATTCGTGCACCTAAAATTTGTAAAACCAGCGCACGGAAAATTCCAGCGATCGCAACGATTACTTTACCCAAAGTTTATGCCATTCATAGCATAAAGTAAAGATTGCGCTATTTTCAGCGTAATTCCAGCGATCGCAACAATTGCTTTACCCAACACTTGTGCCATTCATAGCGTAATGTAAAGATTGCGCTATTCACAGCGTAATTCCAGCGATCGCAACAATTGCTATACCCACAGCCCGTGCTATTCATAGCTTAAAGTGCGTCAATAGAACGTCTGCACTCGGGAGATAACTCGGCCCTCGTAAGAGCGTTAATGAGGCGCCTTACTTCGTTAAGTGGTCAAAAGAGGCGAATTGCAGGTCCATTACGGGAACACAGACTACGGAATGAGGGTATTGTGTGAACCGCCTGACCTCATCCTGTGACCTGTGCTGCATCAAAGCTAATCTGCTGCACCAGCATCACGTAATGATGGTTGTAAGCACCAGCACTGTTTTGAGCACCCCACTATTTTCATTTATTTTTAATACCACAAAGTGATGTCCTTTAGGACGGTTTTACACCACTATCAGTTTTTCCCCAATTCTATGCGGTGTTCTCTGGCATGGTTTTGTACCACTGTTTTGCGATGTTTTTGGTACAGTTCTGCAGGTAGTCCACCACTATGCGATATTTTTCACCCCAGTTTTATACCACCACTATGAAAAATGGCAGCACTGCAACATTGGAACACAGCACAATGGCAGCACTAACATTGGATCACAGCAAAATGGCAGCACTGCAGAATGCAGAATGACATCGCTGTAACATTGGAGCACAGCAAAATGGCAGCACTGCAACATTGGAGCACAGCAAAATGGCAGCACTATAACATTGGAGCACAGCAAAATGGCAGCACTATAACATTGGATCACAGCAAAATGGCAGCACTGCAGAATGGAAATGGCAGCACTGCAGAATGGCAATGGCAGCACTGCAGGATGACAGCACTGTAACATTGGAGCATAGCAAAATGGCAGCACTGCAACATTGGAGCACAGCAAAATGGCAGCACTGCAACATTGGAGCACAGCAAAATGGCAGCACTGCAACATTGGAGCACAGCAAAATGGCAGCACTATAACATTGGATCACAGCAAAATGGCAGCACTGCAGAATGTCAATGGCAGCACTGCAGAATGGCAATGGCAGCACTGCAGAATGGCAATGGCAGCACTGCAGAATGACAGCACTGCAACATTGGAGCACAGCAAAATGGCAGCACTGTAACATTGGATCACAGCAAAATGGCAGCACTGCAGAATGGCAGCACTGCAGAATGGCAGCACTGCAGAATGGCAGCACTGCAGAATGGCAGCACTGCAGAATGGCAGCACTGCAGAATGGCAGCACTGCAGAATGGCAGCACTGTAACATTGGAGCATAGCAAAATGGCAGCACTGCAACATTGGAGAACAGCAAAATGGCAGCACAGCAAAATGGCAGCACTGTAACATTGGATCACAGCAAAATGGCAGCACAGCAAAATGGCAGCACAGCAAAATGGCAGCACTGTAACATTGGAGCATAGCAAAATAGCAGCACTGTATCACTAAAGCACAGCAAAATGGCAGCACTACAATACAAAAATACTCCAAAACGCCGCCACTGCACTGCATTAGCCCTGTAATACGTTAGAATTGACCATTAATCTCGAATATTGAAATCGGATGCCTAAATTTTACGAATACGCTACAAGACTTCATTTATTACTGGAATTCAACGATCAACCGATTCCCTACACAATATTCACTTGGCTGTGCCAGATACAGAAGCTGCAGCAGTAATACATCACATGGGCACCGGAGTCAAAATAACACAAGATTCAATAGGATTACAGAAAATCTCTGAGTCAAATAGAAGGCTTTGGAAATAGATTTGTTGCTCGCAAAATTTTGGCTCTTATCAGGCAGCGCAGGCGACGGATCGTGCACTGCGTTGCTGATGTATTTTTTTGTTATCGCGATAATATTGATAGAATATAATTCAAGTCTCAAATTTTACTAATGAGTATCAGACCATCTTCCATACCTCCGATTTGAAGGAAACCCAGACCAAGAAAAATTCAAAGCTTTTTACCCTTCAGGAAAATAAAGCTGTTTGACCGTACCAGACCAGACCCCAAATAATTTCAAAATCCTTGGTAATTTTACCTCAGTCTACTAATTATCATAAATCACTCCTCGTGATGTTCTAACATGCGCGTTTTCCATAAGGGAGTTCAAATGTTTGCGTTCCTTAATATGATCAGAAATCACGGCACATGGAAGTCAGGATTATGCACTTGACCTTTCCAAGCAATTCATTTTTTCTGGTGTCCAACAACGAAAGTTGAGCCTGAGTGCTTTTCAGCTATTCAGGGGCGGTCACTAACGAACTGAAGTGAAATGCTTCAGATTATCATAGAGCGAGCTCGGGTCACATCGCTGCCGTCTCGCAGCTTCTAGTGTATTCGAAAAAACGAATTCCAGAAATCGCACAGGCGATCTGGCTGGCACACGACCCTTGCCACAACCCCTGCAAATACGTACAAGCACCCACGAAAAACAATCAAGAAAAAATATAAGACGAAAATACCATAAGAAACGAAAAACAACAAAAAAAAGATTATTGGAACAGAGAAAATATCAAAAAGGAAAACAAAAACATCAAAGCAAGAAAAATAATACAAATAACTTGGGAAAACCCCCTAAAACTAACACAAACAAGCACGAAAATAAAAAAAAATGGAAACATGGCGTCTACAACCGTAACTCCGCTCCGCCCAAACAAGAAGTCACTTTTTCAGGCAAAAATTGATCACAGAAAGTGGAAAAGCAAGCAAGGCGTTCCCTGCTCGTACAAAAATCAGCAGGCAGCGAAAATGGGAGCTCAGCGAAGCGTCCATAATTTGCGGGAGAACAAACTGCTCGAAAGATGCGAGCACGATATTTCGAGGGACTCCAGAACGCGCGAAGAAAAAGTCATTTTCAAGTCATTTTCAAGGTGAGCCGAGATGGACACGCAGCACACACTGAGGTCTCGGAGGGCAAGTTCTTTAAAAAGGGAGATTTTCTTTTTAATGAAGCAGAATGAAATAAGAGACAGCGAACAGGATACCTGGTTTAACCTTTTGAAAATGGTTTCAATCACCACCGGCACACGCGCACACAGACAGACAGCTGCATGTACACACACCGTAGTTCAAGCAAAAACTGTCTTGACCATTAAAATGGAAAATGCATGATCGCTCTTCAATGACAGTTCCGCTATTTATGAGTATTCCAATGTAAGCATAATTCTTAAGGAAAAAAAATTATGCAGGAATTGTAATTGTACGAAGACTATTTCCAAACTTGGAGCCTCGCTCATACTAACATTTGCTCAACATATTGGCTAGTACGAGGTAAGGGTCTCTCGTTTGTCATATTTGCATATTTCTGAAAAGTGCTCTTCCCCTCAAGAATGCCTAATGACCTGGGAATTACCTAGAAAGTAACATCAACTTTGGAAATGGGTTCTCATTTACAGAGAAAATTAATTTTTCATTACCTAGAAAGTACTTCCAATTTAGCTTAATTAATTTACGCACATTTACCAGTAAAGTGCTCGCTAAATAACCAAGAATGTCTCATTTATAAACTTGACAATACGTTCCACACAATCAGAAATTTACCTCCTAAATCGTCTCAAAAGTCACCATAAATGTACTTCTTAAAATACCACAAATGCACTTCCGATTTCAATAAGGGTGCACCCCTTAAAATGCCACGAATGTACCTCCAAATTTACCAAGGGTGTACCTCTTAAATTACCACGAAGGTACCAGCAAATTTACCAGGAATGTCTTTTCTAACTACCACGAAGGTACCTCCCTAATTACCAAGAATAGTCCTTTAAAATCACAGGAGAAGTTCCTCCTAAATAGCCAGAAAAGTACCTCCAAAACTGCTCGGACAGTGGGTTTCGAATCAGTAGGAGAGTAACTACCCACCGACACGAGTTGGCCCTCGCCTTACGAACGAAGCACCAGAGCTCTCTGGCCCATACAGACCACTGCCGCAACGACCTCCCTTTAATTAGCTTCCTTAGAACGTCATATTAATTTCTGCGTCCTTTTAGCAGCGGCCGACATGTGTGCGAGACCGCAAGATTTGTCTTAGGCTTGCTGAAATGCATGGCGAAAATCATCGACCTTCGAATAGCCTTTTCCTTGATTTGAAATTAACAAATAGGGCTGCTGTATTTCAGGGAAGGTAAATTGGGAAGCCGTATTACTCTTTTTCAGTGAGGGCAAAAATTGTGTTGTCACCCCATTTCATAAGAGACGTAGGGCACGAGCTCTGCATTAAGACCTCTTTAAAAGTCTTGTAAAAACTTGCGTGCGCGCACACTACACGCAATCATCGAATTAAACTCGGTAGGATAAAGCCAAGAAGCTAGTGCAAATAATTTCAAATCAGCCACACTAAATGAAATAAAAGAAACGATAAATTACTCACAATTTCACGGAACTTCAAATTAACACGTTGACTGCGATGGGTTAAACTGAAGTTCAATATTCAACTCACACTCAAAGTCAAACGTTGTAAGTAATTTTATAGATACTAAACATTAAATGCGTATAGTAAATGCCATTGATTTTAAAAGATTGTTAAAAATTTTCAAGCGACCCATCGATGGGTTGTTTCGCAGTTGGACAAACTTGGTAGTATAGTATCGCAAGCAACGTGTTAAAATATGGAAAAGTGAAAATTTTCTAGTACATGCCTCCACCGTTCAAAGTTCAAAGCAGACGAAACAATCTCCGGTAAATACAAGCCCTAAAAAACTTCAGGAAGTAACCTTTGAAGGCAAATTACAGGAACATCCCTGCGCATTACGCGAGGCGGCGCCGATCAAGCTGCGCTGTGCGTAGGCAGCAAATCTGAGCCGCTCAAAAATCAAGAACTGACCTCCACATAAAATGAGAAACGAATTTGACGTTGCAATAATAATCGCTGGCGGAAGCTGGAACAGGAATTCGATGACGCCCATCACGTCTGAGACGCAAGAAAATGTAAGGAAAGTAGACGTGAAATGAGACCAGGAAAAGATCCGATGTTTCGGAAGGGAAAAGAAAAATTGAAACTGCAGTGCCTGCTGCATGTCTTCCTAGAAATACCACGCAAAATAAAAACTGATAAACGAATGGAAGAAGAAATTCAAATAAGAGACAAGATTTGATTTTAGATTTGAAGCATGAGCTTAGATTTGATTTATTCCAATTTATTCATCACAAATATGTAAAATGGCTTTCAAATTTCAAAGTCTGGTTTTGGTCCCAGTTGTGATGAATTAAAATTAAATTAACACAAACGATCAAATGCTGGTCTTCGAATGGATGTTTGAGTACAGCACTGAATGTACAGCACTGCCACAGAAGCAATGCTACACCTAGAAAGTACTTCCAATTTAGCTTAATTAATTTGGGCCCATTTACCAGAAAGTGCTCGCTAAATAACCAGGAATGTGTCTCCTTCATTACCTCGACAGCACGTTCCACACAATCAGAAAATTATCTCCTAAATGCAAATGATACATGATTAGAAAAGGTTATAAGTTTGTTTGACCCGTTCTAACCACAAGAAAGGTTTTTTGAAAATGATAAGATGGATAGCACTGCTTATTTCAGAGTTAAAGAAACAGGAAAAGCATTCACAAAATGTGTTTCTGCTCAAGATCCCCTACGCATAGAATTGAAGAGGAAGTTTATACCACAAGGTTAAGGTCAAAGAAAGTAATTAGTGTTAAAATCAGGATAGCAATGAACCGAAAATTGATGGTCAGTAACAAAACAAAGCACTATACTATTTCATCAAACGAAAAGCCTACCCAACCCTCAGCTTGCGCTAATTCCTATAGATATAATAGTTGTATCCCTCTTGAGGGGAAATGCATTAGTTGCAGCCCCACGAGGAGAGATAAAATAGACGTACCTCCCCGAAGGGAGATACAATAGTTGTATCCCTCCGAGGGGAGATACAATTGCAGTATCCTCCGAGGGGAGATACAATTGCAGTATCTTCCGAGGGGAGATACAATAGCAGTATCCTCCGAGGGGAGATACAATAGTTGTATCCCTCCGAGGGGAGATACAATTGCAGTATCTTCCGAGGGGAGATACAATAGCAGTATCCCTCCGAGAGGAGATGCAATTGCAGTATCCTCCGAGGGGAGATGAAATAGTTGGATCCCTCCGAGGGGAGATGCAATAGTTGGATCCCTCCGAGAGGAGATGCAATAGTTGGATCCCTCCGAGGGGAGATGAAATAGTTGGATCCCTCCGAGGGGAGATGCAATAGTTGGATCCCTCCGAGGGGAGATGCAATAGTTGTATCCCTCCGAGGGGAGATACAACTGCAAGATCCTCCGAGGGGAGATGCAATAGTTGGATCCCTCCGAGGGGAGATGCAATAGTTGGATCCCTCCGAGGGGAGATACAATAGTTGTATCCCTCAGAGGGGAGATACAACTGCAGGATCCTCCGAGGGGAGATGCAATAGTTGGATCCCTCCGAGGGGAGATGCAGTAGTTGTATCCTACCGAGGGGAGAATCAATAGCAGTATCCCTCCGAGGGGAGATACAATAGTTGTATCTCCCCGTGGTGAGGCACACGGTTAACACGTTGACTGCGATACGACCATTCGATGGGTCGTTTGAAAAAGTTTTAACAATCTTTCAAATTAATGGCATTTAACGGACCCAGTTAATGTTCGGTATTAATAAAATTTTTAACAACATTTGACCTTGAACTCGAATTCAATACTGAACTTCAGTTTAACCCATCGGAGTCAACGCGTTAAACACAACACGACCGCAGCTCCAGCGTCGTCGGATGTGTGGGTGGTGTCTCTAAATCAACCTGTAAACGCGAGGGCGTTGCCGCTCACCATTCCAGCCACATTCCATTCTAAAGTTCGTTAGCAGGAACCTCTCCTCCTCTCATTATTCCAGGCAGCACTGGACAGCTACTGCAAGTCACGGGCTGCAGGGCTCATACCTTCCGTTAACTGGCAGCTTTTGAGTGAACTGCGCGTGTAAGAGGCGGTTGTGTTCTGTCTTGCATCATCCCTTTCAATGATGCATTTCTTGCCCGCGCTTTTTAAAACGTTTACCGTCAAAATAAGCGTTTAAAAATAAGTCATTTTTTATTTACCGTCTTTAAATGCCCTACAGATGCTACATTTACTGAAGTATCTTTTGAACACAAAATTAACTCTGTTTTCTGTTGAAATTTGCCCTTTTATCTAAAATAGCGAATGACACAGTAGATTCTGGGTGTCTCACGAATGGTATTCTTCCCGGAACTTTTTGCATCTAATCATAAAAAAATTACTTAAACAATTGTAGATTCCAACACATGCCACTATCGCATTTCCTATTCTTTCGACAGGTTACAGTTGAATGAGAGCAAGGAATAATCTCTTTGTGTATCTTACGTTTGTGTATCTCTTTGTGTATCTCGAAGAGAATAATCTCTATTTGTATCTTGTGTAATTTCCGTTGAATAATATTAAAAGACCTACCAGAAAATTTGTCTTCAATCTCTCATGACGATTTGGTTGTTTTATTTACGAATCGTATTGGTGTTCAAACACCAACGTCCACGTAATGTAAGTAAGCAAACCGTGGAACTCCAATTCTCATTGCACGCCCAAAAGCGTGGTATTTTCAAGTTTATCACGAGACAACATCGTACGAAACCTACACCTACAAGCAGCACAGCAGCCGCTGCAGCATTTATGTGTGGCAAAATAATCCCGATCCTCCGTTGCCAGAAGTTCAGAAGTCCAATTCAGAGCGTCGGTGGAGCTGCGCAAAGGACAAAACAGCAGCAATTTTTTGGGCTTCGATATCGAGCAACTCCAGCCGCTAACGGATCCGTCACGCTTCAACGGAACGGGAAAAAACGATGGGAGTAAAAAATTACGTTTGTTTTTACGCGTTCACTACACGGTGGAGATTGAAAAATACTGAAAAGGAGTACAATATTTTCAACACGGAAGCAGAAAAGGAAGGCCATATATCATTAACGGAAATGGAATAACGTCGATGCACCCGTTTGCTAACGTGATCACGGCCAATAAAATAAAACAAGTTCGTGAACATGATTGATTTAAATCACCGATACCATCATTTGAGTTCAAAATAATGGAATATACAACACACATTCTCAAAAAACATTTCACAAATTTATCACAAGAGTACACACGCCAAGATATATACACACACGCTACAAAAGAAATAAATATGAACGCGGGATGAAATGAATACGTACAGAAAACTCTATACTCTGAACACAACATAACGCTGTTGCTGTCGTCGTTCATTGCTATAGTCCTTGTATTTCGCTGCTGCTACCAGTTGTTGAGTCAGCAGTCCATGAAAGAGCAACGTTTCCTTCAACACAAACTCAATACAATCCTGCTGCTGCAGAACAGAGCACGGCGCCCGTTAATTTCCTGGCTTTTAAAATAACACAGAACTACTAACAAGGTACCCATTAAGTGGTGCTCTGTGAACTTTGCAGCGCAGCGTAACGCGGCCTGGCGCACTCGCCGGCCCCCTTCTGCTGAGGAGGCCTTAAATCGCAAGGGTCGGAGGCACTCATCTGGTGGACGCCGTCCTTTTTTCCGGCCTTGGCTGTCGCGAGAGGGGAGTGAGGGGACAGAAGGAAAAGACGGGAGTGAGGAAAGAGAGGGGAGAGATGGAAAAGACGGGAGTGAGGAAAGAGAGGGGAGAGATGGAAAAGAGGGGAGAGATGGAAAAGAGGGGAGAGATGGAAAAGAGGGGAGAGATGGAAAAGAGGGGAGAGATGGAAAAGAGGGGAGAGA